>WOGQ01000714.1:364-17119 GCA_015342025.1 Leptinotarsa tumamoca | reverse complement strand
TGAGGTCACTTTGAGACCAATTCAATGAACTTCGAATTGCACTTTCGGATAATTTGTAACTGTCAAATTTTGATTTGAGCAGTAAAGACGCTCTTAAATTAGTAGTTTTTTTTCTATTTTTAAACACATTCACAATGAAGTATGAGAATTATAAAAAATGGGATATGAGATTCTGTTTTATACAAGCCGGGAAAAATGCAGAAGCAAGCAATTTGTGTCAAGAGGGGACCGAAAGGTTTTAACCAAGTGCATGATTTTTCTTTAAATTGTGTTTGGACAGCTGAGGATTATGTGAGGAGTGCCGGCATTTTCAACCACTACAATTCTTATACTTGAGCATTTTATCGTGAAGCAGATAAGTCAAGGAAGATTTGGATTCAGTGTGTTGGCAGGTGTTTTTAGGGGTGGAATTACCAGTCCGTTTATTTATAATGGCACTGTCACACCTCGGAAGTATTTAGAAATTTTGAGGCAAAATAACCTCTTGTTGTTAATGACTGTCACAAATTTTTTTTTCGTTGCAAATTTTGGTAATAATTGGATATCCAAACAAGGACCAACCGTTTGCCAGCCGGGTCACTGAACTTAAGGCCAATGGAAGCCAAGGTCAGAAGATCTTATTTTCAAATTGCCGATCAATTCTAGATACGAATTGGAAGCGGGAGTGATGCAAATTTTTCTCACTTCTATTGAACTAATCAATTCGACAAAAAACGTTCAGAAAAGGTGTCGCTTGTGTGTGAGAGAAGCTGGTAGACATTTCGAACACCTTCTCTAGAGAAAAATATTTCATTGTTTGGTCTTTATCATTATTATTATTGTTGAAGTTTCATTTATCAGTAATGAATATAGTATTTTATAGTTTTATTGAAACTATGCGTTTTAATTACTGCTGTGAAAATTTCTCCCAACATTTGACAGCTACTACTGAACAATTTTTTTTTGTTTTATCGCCGCGTCGTCCAAAGCCTACTTGATTGATAAAAGTGTGCGTTTCAAAGTATACATAAAAAAACCTCAAAGCTCTTTATTTTAACAATTGCTCTACCCAAACATGCTACATTTTTGAAAAGATCTATCAAAATATGCAGTAATATACAGGGTGTCATTAAAATAGTTTTCCATCAATAACTATTGATATCTCATTTGAAAAATTGAGTTATTCACGCCATCGAATTCTACGTTAAAAAGAGCTTCGGAAATGTTTTCATAGAAACACGATATTTTTGACAGAAAAAAGTTACAGCAACTTTTTGAAAATGCACTTTTCTGTAAAATATGCTGTAACTCATAAACGATGATTGATATAGATATGTGGTTTTCACTGTTGAGGTTTTCATAAAATTTTACCACCAGCCATCAGTTTTCATCTATCTAGTTTGGAAACAGGAGTTTCCCTTTGAGAGTATCCGATTTGGCCCACTCTGTACATGTTGACTTGAATATTCATTATTGCTTCTGCTTGTGGTTATTCACTATTCACATTCTTATTTGTGGATACGTTTGAATCGTTCCAGTTCTTTTTGATTGTAGTAACATTATTGATGTGAGATATCTATAGCCGTACGTGAAACCGAATCTTGGCATGGCGACGCATTCCGTGGAGACGGATCGCCATGCGCAAGCAACTGTGCGATTCTATTTCCACTAGTTTGGCGTAACTCTATCTCTCTCGCCACACTTACCTCGGATACCTGTAGTATATAGAGTTGTGTTTACCACAGTTTACTTGAACTGTGTTTCACTGAAATAATCAAAACTGAAATATGTCTAATTGTGAAAAGTTAGAAAGTGGAAGTGACCAGTCTCCTGCAAAAACAGCAAAATCACAAAACGGCTCTCTATCAAGTATCAGTAATTTCATTATATTTTGATATTCTATGAGGAAACTTTGCATTCATTTGTGCAATGAGTCCGCGTATATTTGGTCTGTTTCACGAGTCAGTAAAATCTACTCTTTTGGTAGAACAAAATTTACACATCAAAAAACCAATTGAATAATCAATTTTCTGATGATGTTGGGATTTATATTGAAACGTTCATTATTGAAATTTATAATTTAAGATCTACAGTAATATATTGCAATAACTAGCTGAAATTCTTCAGTTCACTTGTATATTGAAGCCGAATTGAATTTTTTTATGTTTTTATTTATTTAATTACATATTTTTATGAATATTTCAGTACCCAAACAATAATCACAGGGGTAAAAAAATATTATTGTTGATATTTCTCATCTGCCAGGCATCCTGATCACATCTATTGTTATAGCGATTAAGAAAAGTTTTAGTTACTTTTAAATCTGTTGATACTTATAATGGACTTTATTCCAAACGAAATTTCTGCATAGATAATATGACACAAGTATGAGAGAAAAATCTGACTTCGTGATCTAGTTACTCTAGGAATTATTGAAGTTTTTTGCTTTAATCTTGTTTCGTGCAGATCGTCTACAGACAATGATTTTGTTTCATGATATCTTCGATATAATACAAGGCTCAGGAAATACATATGTATGCATGAAAAAATGTTGATTCTCTGGGAAGTTTTTAGTAGAAAATAATTTTGTTGAGCCATTTTTATGTGACGTTGATGACCGGTAATACCTCCCACACACGATTATTTCATAGTTAATATGGGACTGTACGGTAGACTGAAATATGATGTTTTTTTTTAACTATGCCAAAAAGGTTTTTGAAAGACTTAATTTTTTTAGAGGAATCTCATTTTTTTTAAACATATTCTTTGTGCTTATTTCACCTCAGATTTTTGTCCACTATTATGCCAACCTAATTTTTTTTCATAATTGAAGTTGTCGAATCAATATCGTTATGAATTTTAAACTGAGTGTTTTTGGCGAATTGTTGCTGAAGTGAGTGAATGGTACAAATTGAATTTTTTTAGTACTGATAATCAGCAACTTACTTTTGAACCGATTAACAATTTTTACGAAATGTATCTCAACCTTGTCTATTAATTCTTCCATCTTGATGTGTTACAGCTGAATCATCAACAAAACTGATAATGATACCGTCTGAATTGGCCCTGAACAAATAATTCAAGTAAATATCGAATGAGAGATGTCCCAATACCGTACCTTGTACGGTATTGGTGAGAACAGCGTATTTCATTCATTTTGTCGCACTATTTTCCATTAGAGAGATAGATATTCGATTATTTCGATGATGTCTCCCCGAATCCGATACTCTCTATTACCTTCATCAGTTTCTTATATGAAACCGTATCGAAAGCTTCGGCTTGATGAACAAATTTATGGCTTTGTTTGTAATATGAGTAATTGTTTTGGATAGGAAGTCGACCAATTCTATACGATTTCAGGACCTAATTAGACTACGAATTATATTTTTTATCGTCTCAGCCATCTTTCCTCCAATGCTTGAGAATTTGAAAAAAATATTCGGAAATTTCTTTGTCATTGTTTAGATCTCTTCCATCGTTTTACATTATTTAGGTTTATATATCATTCTAACAGCTTGCTACAATTTGTTCGAATTATTCTTCAGTTCATTGATTTTGTTTATGTAAATTTTTTTTTGTTCGTTCAATTGTCTCGTTCAGTTATTTGCGTTGAAGCTCATGTTGGCTTTTCAAACCGTCGTTGTTTTGGGTCATTGTGCAAATGTTTATTCTACTTGTTCTTTTGTATTATTGGAATTGATTGAACTATCATTTATCCATTCTTTTCTTTCAATTTGACTTTTGTTGAATCGCATTGAAATTTGTTCATGGTTCAAAAGAAAGTTATTCATTATAGTGATACAAAATTTGACAATATTTCATTGAATAAGTCGTGATATTTCAATAATTACTCCTCTGTAATTAAATATGCGAGATGACTCTCATTTTTAGAGCTTCAGCTGCCGGAAGATGATAAAGATATGAAAAAACTTTTTAAACGAAATGGTCTAATATATGCTTCGGGAAGTGGTGAAGAGCGGTGATAAATAACAATATTTCAGTTGTCGTCGAAAAAATAGAGTTCGTTATTATACTTTTCATCTTCAATATATGCTATGTATATATGATTACTATTTGAATGAAAATTGCTTGACATTTCAACAAATAGTTTGAGAGTTCAAGTTAGGAATTTTTCTCCTAGATTTCACTTCTAATCCTTTCCAGAAAAATATCTTCTCATCTCATTATTTCTTTGCCGATATGATTGGTTATCATTTTAAGGACATAGTCCCTGTCTCGAAGATTCTTCCGCGTACAATAGAACCTTTCATGTTGATACATGCCCTGGGTCATACCGGTGGACAAAAAAGTGGAAATAATTGTATCTGTTCAAGAGAGTAACATGGATGTGTAGAGCATGCAAAGAAGTACCTTCCAGACACAAACTGGAAGAAAGCCCACCTGAAACAGCTACTTTTATATACACATTGAATTACACGAAAGAAAAAAATTCTTTCGCAACAAATACTTTCATATGAACACTGAATTATACAGAAGATACTTCTCTCTACTCAGTTTGTATTTCAAACAGTTGTTATGGAATAAAATCAGATACCATTCACAGGAGTTGGAGAAATCAAATCAAGAAATGAAAATTTCATTATCGGTCAACACAAAATTGATTTCCTCTGAATAAGGAAGAAAAACGTTCTTATCAGTCAGGCTATGCTTGAAGACAGGTAGTAAATGAATCTAAAGAAATGAACTTTAAATGTGGAGGTCGACTCATTCAATTGTATTGCCAATTACATATGCAGGAAATTTTCTGTGAAGATTCCTGCAATGACGCCTGTCGGATATAATCCAACGCCGTTCGTGGTATTAGCCAGTGGAGTAGATGTTTTCTGATGGGCGTCAGTCCATTCAACCTACTCTGTAGGTATATCCGAGACGGGCTTGAACATTTAGAGTTCATTTCTTTAGATTTGGTAACTACCTGTCTTCAAGCATAGCCCACTGACTAGTAACAAAGTTTTTTCTTGCTTATTCAGAGGAATCGGGCAAATTTCGGATATGCAGTTGTTTAGTACCTCGTCCACTAGATGGAGTGACATTTTGCCTCGTCCACTAGATGGAGTGACATTTTGCCCGATGTAAATTGCAGGAAATTTTCTATGAAGGTTCTTGCACTGACGCCTGTCGCATATAATCCAACGCCGTTCGTGGTATTAGCCTGTGGATGGGCTGATGGGCGTCAGTCCATTCAACCTACTGCGTAGGTTGAATGTTCATTTCTTTAGATTTACAAGAGAAATATCCAACAGTGCGTATCTTGGAAATATTGCATTTTCGGATTTTATTCATATAATTTTTTTTTCAGGCGTTAGAACAATAACATCAGAAAACACTGTTTTCAGTTGCACAAAATATTACCCGTATAAAACTGCAATAATTTTTCTCACAAATATTCTTTCACAGGTTATGGCAACATTTTCACACATACCAGAGTGGGAAAAATGGTTACTATAATTTACGCCATCATTGGAATGCCTCTATTTCTCCTTTACCTCTCTAACATTGGTGACATCATGGCAAGATCTTTCAAGTTCATTTATGCCAATTGTTGCTTGTGCAGATGTTGTCCAAAGGTGGCTAAGAGAAGAGCTATTCGGAAAATGAGAAGAGAACAAAATTTGAGCACAGACAACGATAGCTCGTTAGAAACTGAAAATTCCAGTGTGAGTATTGATGTTTGGTCTAATATTTCCATATATATTAGGGTTACCCTCATTTTTCAAAGTTTCAATTTTCTCACGAATAGGTTTTAGTTTTATTAATTTGATCCTGAAACACTCGGAAATGAAATTTTACCATATTTCGAGTACGATAACCCGTGCCGACTTGCATTGAATCATGTTCTTTCAAGTTGCGTGGAAATAGAGGCGCAGTATTTGTTATTTGTTTCTAGTTTTTCTCGTGAATACCTCTTTTTATTTCACATTAAGAAAATAGCATTGGAATTAAAAAACAATAATACTATTTTTCTAGCTGGAGACGTAAATTACCAAATAATAGGCTCAAAGTTATCGTGTACTTTTTTCAATTTCAGCGAAGTTGAAATTACTGTTAGTGAAAGAGTAAATCTTCTCATTCGAGACTGCATTATATTTTGGGAAAACGCTAGAATCCCTTTCAGAGCTGTACCTAACTCTATAAAAAACGTGTGAATCTTCACCATGCTTTGAGGAAGTTGCAGAAAAAAAAAAGATATTTACAAGCGCCGTGAGGCACAGTTGCAAAAAAATTTAGGAAATTCATTCGACATAGCACACGCTGATGCTTGGAATGGATGGAAATGTAAGAAAATAAGTTGTTTTTACAAATAATAATGAGAATCAGGCCGTTCAAGATGTATTTGCGAGTGAAGACAAGAAATAAGCTTAAAAAACGAAAGGACAAGACGAAGAAAATCAAATGATAAATTGATGGATAAACGTGGTAGGAGATCATCATTAAAAATGGGAAATTGAACTTGTATTCGTAACTAGGTTAGGTTAGGTCCAAAGTGAGTGGATCTATTCGACACTCCACCGTAACTCACAAGGGTTTATTGTGGCTCACACCTATTCACACTCGACCAAATAAACCCTCTTGACGAAGTCGATTAGTTTGTATTATTCGTAACTAACGTTACTGCAGTAACGTTAGTTACCTTAGCTACAAATGCAGTTATAAGTTAGCTAATGACAAGTGGTAAAACTCAGAAAAAACTGAAAGGAGAAAAAGAAAGACACGAGCAAATGCGTTTCGGGAGTTTATTGTCATCGTCTACTAGGTACTCAAGATTTTACACAAATGTTAGATGACGATAGACCTACTAGCTCTGGTGAAAGCCTCGAAGAACCCTTACCATCCAACACTGTTGAAGAAACAGAAAATACTTTATTACGCCTAAGTTAGTTGCAGTTTTAGATAGATGTCAAACAAGTAAAAGGGATTTTGTTTATATACTTCAGGCTATACTAGAAGCAGGAGACCACAGCTGTGATGATTTTTCGGTAAACAAATTTTTCCATTCAACGCACTCGTACACAGACTAGGAAAGATAGAGCGGAAACTGTTAAATCAGATTTTCAGAATCATCTGACTGTAATGGTTACCGTTCTCTGGGATGGACAATTATCACCTCTAAACTGAACGTGAGGAGTTCTAGGAGAGAATGACTTACCAATTCTCATTTCATTTGTTGAAAAATTACAACTTCTGGCTGTACCCAATCTGATCAAGATCAAGCTAAATCTGTAACCAACGCTCTTTATGATTGCAACCTTGATGACAAAGTACAGATGATATGCTGTGATACAACTGCGTCTATTTTGTGTATTTTTGGAAGAGAAACTAGACAACGAATTAATATTTTTTTCTTGCCGCCATTACGTTTATGAACTGATTTCCAAATGTGCTGCATACACTGACACTGTGTAATACAGCAATAAAAGATTTGTTGATATTTTATGACGAAGAAGTGCAAAAAAAAAACATTGTACGTGACATTGATTTTTTTTTGTTTTCAAGGAGGAGACAATGAGAAAAAAATTAAAATCAAACCTCCTGAAGTGATATTTAGGTAGACGGCTAGTGTTATTTCCACATTGTAAATATTTTTCTTGCAATCCCAGTTCAAAATGAATGCCAAAGATCTGTTTAAAAACTCGGTTTTTCCGTTAACCAGCTGTCGCACCCCTACAAACGACAACCTTCAGAACAGTTTCATATTCCTCAAGCATTAATCTTGATTTGTTGTCTTCACCGCCAGACTACATCAAAGTCATGATTTCGCATATATGACCACAATAAATAAACAAACGTTCTGAAGTGCTCCTTTATCGTGTGTTAGGAATCACACCTTGAAAGGTAAAACCTCGTTAATCCTCGTTAACCAAAGGTAACATAGTAGCGAACTCATGAAGAGAGAGTTTGTGTACGATTCTGGAAAGAGATATATTCCATTGAAAAATGAACTGTCTGATTTTTTGTATGGTAAGTACTCAAGTAGGAACTCATAGCCTACTACCATTCTTTACACTTATTTATCAAACTTATGATAGAATTGCCTCTTTTATCGTTTCAGGAAAATTATTTAGTGATTTTGTGTCTGTCAAGAGCTCAAATTTATTTTCTATATTTGAAATTGATGGGAACTCCCTCTAGAGACTCGTTTCTAATGTGGGACGGAGACGTTGCTTTTATGGAGACTAAAAGTAGTTATTTTTTTGAGGGCAGTGAATAATACTGCTGAAAAATCATAGATGAGTTCCTATTGTTGTTAAGTTATCATTTATAATGATAGCTATTGATATTTCAAATGATTCAACTACAAAACGGAACGGTCTAACACAGAATTTCCTAAATGTTCTGTTCAAGTTTCTCAGACTTCTTTTGCTCTTCTTCAGGAACTGAAAGGTGACGTTATACATGAGAAACTAGCATGAGAAATAATGTGTCCCTTAAAAATTATAATAAGTGAGGGTTGATGAACTCTCAAAAAAGGCAATCACTTGATAAACATAAAAACATTTTTAAAAATGGTGGCTGACTCTACTAACATTAGATTTGATTTAAAATAACTTTGGAAAATATACACATTGTGAAAAGGAGATGTCCAAGTCTTGGTGGACTTGGACATGTACTTCTCAGAATGTGTATATTTAAAAGAATTAGTATATAACAACTCTAATTTTATTAGAGTCATCCACCGTTTCTTACGATGTTTTCATGTTTATCAAGTGATTGAATTTCATGAGTGTTCATTCACCCCTATATGTTACAGTTAAAAAAAAACAGTATTCCTCATGCATAACTTCACTTTTCAGTTTCTGAAGAAGAGCCAATGAAGTCTCTAAAGCTTGAACAGAAAAAAGTTCTCGTTATCTTGTCTCCAACTGCATACCTGATCCAATTCTTACCTCCTCACTCAGTAGCGAGACGCTCAATAAGTATCATATTCGTATGATTTACTGAACCCTGAAGTAACGCAGCTAGCTAGAGCTGCCTCCGTGGTAATTTCAATAGTTTCCTTGTATACATAAAATCTATCAACTGAAAACACAAATGTGCTGCGGGCTTCTGGTGACTCCGAGCATTTGTATTTCTTTTGGCAACCAAGTGTTGCCCATCTTGGTACACTGGATTACTTCATTTCATTATCCTGTCATCTTGTAAGAGTAACAAGAAGTTTGGAATCGATGACTAAAATGAGCCAAAACTGACTTTTGGCCCATTTTAGTAGTTTTAGTTTTGAAATTCTGAAAGATTTTGAATAATTTTCATGGAACATTTCCTATATCAAAATCAAATGTCCACGAGATATTTCTGTTTTGCTAAAAAAAATGAAACATACGCATGTACATCATGAAACTACAGGTTTCGATTTCAGATGAATAAATAATGAATTAAAGAAATGTTTAGTGTGAATCTTTCATAAAAGAGCGAGAATTCAAAAATATTGCATTGTCATTCCACACAGAATACAAAAACCACTAGGTTTTTACAAAACTCGTTGTCGGTTTATTCGAGTCAACTTCGAACTGTTATATCTCAGTTAATATTGAAAGGGCCATATTTTTACAGCTTATTTTCTGGGAAACAGCTACTTTCATATAAACATTGAATTACACAAACGAAAAATACTTTTGGAATAGCTACTTTTGTATGAACACTGAATTATCCAAAAAACACTTTTCTCTATTTCAAACATTCGTTATGGAGTTGAATTAAATATCATTCATAGAATGCATTACATGGAATACGGTCTGAATGCTACTCCTTTGCATGATCTTCACATCTTTGTATGGAGTTGATTTTTTGAAATTGATTGCTCCCTTCCTTCCTTCATAAGATTTCCACATTTTCTTTTATCTGAAAGGAAGGGAAAGTAGGAATCCAAATTTTCTCCCAGTTATTACTCATTCAATTCAATCGAAGTAAGTGCAATTTTGCCAACGTGAAACAAGTCGATCAATTTCGTCAAACTGAAAATTTTCTGCTCGGGATTCAATTAAGTCGACAAAGGTCGTTTTTGCCTAATCCTGATTGGCGAAGGTTCTACCGGTGAGAAGTTATCGAAATGTTTGAGAAGATGGTACTCGGTTGGCAAAAGGTCTTAGGAGTATGGTCGGTGAGGCAGAACTTCAACGCTCAATTCATTCAAT
This sequence comes from Leptinotarsa tumamoca, assembly GCA_015342025.1. NCBI lineage: Eukaryota > Metazoa > Arthropoda > Insecta > Coleoptera > Chrysomelidae > Leptinotarsa > Leptinotarsa tumamoca. The sequence goes on along the minus strand of WOGQ01000714.1, from coordinate 6,989 downwards.
TTTCGGATGGTGATTTGTGAGTTTTCGCTATTGGAAAGTGATGAGGTCCAACCACAGACATGAACGTTTCGAGGAGGCACTTTCCATCACATGTTTTTTCGCTTTCCCACGCACCGTTTGTGATGGGTCAGTATCCACCAGGGTCCTCAAATCCTCAGGTCCTCAAAAACCTGAAAAATCAGCAGTCGCCCATCATAATTTGCAACAAAACCATTCCATAGACTTCAGTTCATTAAGATTAGTTAGACAAGTTAACAACAACAGGCAACTAGATGCCTATGAGAGTGTAGAAATAAGTAAACACAATAATATTATGAATAACGATGACGGACCTATACCAAAGAGCATACTATATAGCTTGTTAAAATAAAATAATGTTGTTGGGTTTACTGATTACTACATAAGGACACATTGCAAAAATAAATTTGGATAGGCAATATTGTGAAATTAATTTTTATATAGCTGAAAATTGTTTTATATAAACATATATTGTAAAATAATAGATAAGGCAAAATTGTAAAATTAATTTAGGTTGGTATACCTGTATGGTTGGTACGCCTGGATGGTTTACCTGTATGGGTTACCTTTATAGCATAAATAGGATTAGCTCGCATTAGTTTCTAGTTTTAATCTTCCTCTTTGAAGATGATCACTTGGTGATCGAAACACGTGTCGAAGTGTTGAAAATAACGATTTGGTGTTGGAAAAAAACTTCAGTAATTTTCATTACTACACCAAAGGTTCCAAACAGTGCATCATAAATTATTGAACAATTTTGTTCTACCAACGTTTTGTACTTGATTTATCATTAGGGCTCAAACATTTGTTCATCTATGATGAAAAAGTGGAAAAGATTTATAATATCAACATAAATACGAAAACAAAAAATATTAACGGACTTACAATATAAAACAATAAAAAGTTGAAATTGAATTGTGTTATGTGTATACAATATCACAAAACATCACATGAAGAAAGCAATCCGTTGAAAAATAATCTTCATATAAGAATATGAAACTCATGCAAAGAAGTAACTTCCAGACACACTCTGGAAGAAAAAGCCGTCTTGAAACAACTACTTCCATATAAACATTGGATTACACGAAAAAAAAAAACTCTCAAAACAAGAGTGTAATTGAGTGATTTATATTGTAATATTATTCAGATTGGTATTGAAGAGGAAATGAGGTGAATGTCTTATTTGGAAAAATTTCTTTGTATGGATTTTATTCAGAAATTGAACGTTTTCCTCCTTTCTTTGGAAGATTCCCACATTTAATTTTATGTTCTATGTAAATGTGATTAACGTAAGTTAACGTTTGTACAATGCAGGAAATTTGTGATTACTACAGGTATGAATATAACATTTCTCAAATATACTGGAAATAATGATATGAATACAAATATTTACAAGCTATTGTGGAATTACGAATGTAAAATTTTCATCCCAGAACAACTCAGTCATGCTCCATTTTTGTTAAATTATTCATTATCGTTATCGGATACATGCGAGTGGTTCAACCAAAACCATCCTAGGTCAGCGATATCAGTAGTAAAAAACTCGAGAATATCGAAGTCTATTAATATATTGTATATGACATATCTTCTATGTATGTGTATGGTGTTCAAAATATGTTTCTCCGTTAACCAGCTGTCGCACCCCTACGAACGACAACCCTCAGAAATCGAAACTTGGGCGAGCTAAGGACTAACGAGGTCTTACCTCTTAGAGTGAGATTCCTAACACGTGTTGGGCGATATCAAGTAAAAATCGATCCGAACGACCTGTGTCTTGAACCAGCGACCAACACGGTGGTCAATTGAGTGAGCGAACAAAGCACCCATGACGAATCGACTGGCTACCGACCGACCTGACTAATCAATTTTTTTTAACGAGTTCTAAAATTAATTACTCAACTTTGACATTATCATCTCTGTTAAATTTTTTTTTTCGTCAAACAGCTGTCGCCCACCTACAATTCTCAGAAATGAAAACGTGCGCGAGGTAAGGATGAACAAGGTCTCACATTTTAACGTGCAATTCCGGCCTTGCGGCATAAACCACCGGTTTACACAGCGTCAATCCAACCGGCTACCATTCATCATAAATAAAATGAATTCAGATAAACCTTACCTTAACATATGTTTCTTTTTATTTGAAAAAAAAACAACATAATAGTTTCGCCAATGTTCGAAAGTTGTCAGCTATCCGGTAGTAAATTATAGTTACTTATTTATTAGAAAGTACAAAAAAAAATCAATAATACTATCTGGAATGTATAAGTTGTCTCCCACTTATTTCCTGTATTTGATTTCTCAGGCAACCTTCGTAATGAAGAATGTTACTATTATATATGGTCATATATTATAAATAGTTCAAACAGCAATTAATCAGTTCGCGCAACGTAATGGATGTGTTAGCACATAATTCCAAAGTGCATTAAAAAAGTCGACAAATCGTACCAATCATTTCATGGCAATACACACAAAACACAACTGTAAAATGCACATTTATCACCGAACTCAAACGGGTAGGGTTATAAATGTTGACAGTTTTTTATTATGTGAACATCTGAAATATTATTGCTTTCCATCTATTCAGTTGACAAATGGAAAGCGCATAGACGAAAATTGGAAAAGCAGGCGTTCAGGATACTTGACTTCGCATCGGTGTGCAGGAGCGTAAATTTGTTATTGTATGGGAATAAACAGAAATCTGAAAAATATGTCGTTGTTGGGTTTTTACATCGATTCTACTACATAAAAGTGAATTTTTATTACTTCATTGAACGTTGATTGGGGTATGTTTACTGATATAGGTGATAATGTCGATAGGGCCAAAACCTCTGTACCTTTTTTAGTTAATCTGAAGGACTTGAGAGGATACTGGACGGACACATCAGGAGGGTAGCATTATATGCATTTCCCCTGAATAACCACCAGTATGCTTATCAAACCGGCAAATCGACAGATCTAGCATTAAACAACCTCGATGAGAAAATCTCCCAATTCCTTGACAACAAGGAGATTGCGGTTCCTGTATTTCTTGATATTGGAGGAGCATTCGACAATGCACTACCTAAATCTATAGGATTGTCTCTGGCTAGGAAGGGTATAGAATCAACCGTAACTGGACATGCAATGCTAATAAACAGAACTGCAACTACGACTCTTCAAGGCGAGGCCATTACGTCTAGGGTCACCAGGGGCTGCCCTCAAGGAAGGGTAATATCTCCCTTTCTGTGGTCACTCCTGATGGATAGTCTGCTTGATGGCTTCGACAGAAGAAAAGTTGATCTGCAAGCTTATGCAGATGACCTTGTCATCTTGACAAGGTCCACGTCGGGAAGGGTAGCTTATAATATCCTCCAAAGCGCGTTGGACATTTTTCACAGTTGGTGCCTGAGGGAGCAGACAGCAAAATTATGTTGATCCCCTTCACCAAGAGGAGAAAATTGGACGATCTCCCTCAATGGTGAGGTCATTCCATTTGGAACGGAGGTGAAATATCTTGGCATTATCCTTGATGAAAGACTCACTTGAAACGCTCACTTGGAAAAAGTTTTATACAAAGCCAGACTGTCTCTATGGACATGTCGAAAGATTTGTGGTAAACTTGAGGTTTATGTCCCAAACAAATCCACTGGATATATGTCATGATTATAAGACCAATGATCACTAATGATGCAATTGCCTGGAGGCCGATGGCTTCACAGAAAACAGCCCAAGCGAAGCTTAGGCCTGTCTGGCTATCAGCTGTGTCATCAGTATCACACCGTCAGCGGCCATAGAGATCCTTCTGGATCTACCTCCTCTCCACATTTTTCTGGAGAGAGAGGCTAGATGGAATGCATACAGACTTTTGCATATTGCCAATTGCACAAATCAATTTAATGCAGAGTGCAACAGACTGTTGGTTGACACTGGAAGTCACAACATTCTGAAAATGACCTCTGACTTCATTCCTGCACCTGTCAACTACCTCTTGCAAAGGATGGTGCTGCAAGCAGCTTCATCGGACCAGAACCTGTCATTGTCATCGCTTCAGGCTTTGCCAAACAAACTTTGAAAACCTAGATGGCAAGAAGATTTATGGACTTCTGGCAGAATCTTCCAGGATAGGCTCACTCCAAGGCGTTTATTCACCCTTCGAAGCTTGATACCAAACAGATGTTGGACTACAATAGGGATAAACTACGATGTCTAACATGCCTTCTTACAGGTCACTGTCATTTGAATCATCATATGCAGAGACTTGGACTGTCGAGAGACAGTGTGTCGCCTCTGTTTGGAAAATGAAACCGGCAGGGCCGTACTCTCATCATCAGACCTGAAAGACCACTCACCATACAAACTAATCGGCTTCGTTAAGAAGCTGGGTTTGTTTGGCCGAGTGTGAATATGTGTGAGCCACAATAAACCCTTGCGGGTTGCAGTGGAAGATTGAAAAGACTCACTTACTTCAAACCTAACCTAACCTAACCTAGTTAATCTGCGTAAACAGAAAATGCACCAACATAGGATCTTGTTTACTCGATTGATCATTTATTATGTCATGCTTTCATCCTATATCAGTTAACAACCATACAAAAAGAAACATTCCATTCTCTTGATTTTCTGGGGTTTCTAGCGGAACTTTAATGATGTGTTACGGGTTGTGTTATAATTTTTTTATCAGTTTCCTGATCGAGAACAACCTTTTTAATGTTTTTGAGTTTTCTCCTTGGGGTTTAGTTGTTATGTTAATTGTTTTTCGACTAAGCATCTGATTTTTTTATTTGCTCTAGTTATAACTTTTTCTTTAGTTGTTTGGTTTACTCTTTGAATATTTTAGTACATATGTCTACTGGCTTCTTCATGATTTTGAAGATAGTTGGATATAATTACATTATTAATCATATAGATTAATTATGATTTTTAAACTCCGGGGTAACCCATGATGTGTTACAAAATTCAAAATACATTCAACTATTGTTATTCCTGTTGCCGATTTGAAAGGGTATGCTCATCCGTATTAAAAGAAAACATTGATTATGATTAATTGAATATTATTGGAAACTTCATAAACGCAAATGTGAATATTTATGTTGGAATGGTTTTGATGTAGGGGGGGTTGAATTCAACTCAATTAATGGCAGGAGGACTCCTGTCATATTTATTTTTCAGACCTGTTTCACAATTGTTGATATATTTTTCTATATAAAAGGATATACAGGGTGACAATTCGAAAACTTACTACGGCTATATCTGAGCAACCAAATGAAATATAAAAATTGCTGGAAACAATTTCCGTAATAGGAAGCGGGAAGAATGATGTAATAGCTATCTTGTTTCCACTTACACTGTCGCCTCCAGCCACCTCAAATTCATAGCAACCGCTTACTTGTGACATCTTATCTGAAAGCCAATAATTGCATCTTCCAATAGGTATATCAGCACAAACAGTACAGTGAAGACAGTTTTGTTTATTCGCGTGCCCATTTGAATAAAAAGTGCACTCGTCACTAAAGTAAATATTCTTGACGAGCCGGTAATTCTACATGCCATAATTTCACAAAACTCAATTCTTTTGTCGGAGTCATTGCCAGCAAATTCTTGAGTATTTGTATTTTATATGGATGTAATTTATGAATTTAAGTACCTACTCTATTTACTGATTCGTGAGATAATCCGGTTGTTGTAGCTGCCTGACGATTCGATGAAATATGATTCATTGCAAATTGTCCGAGTACTTCAATTTCCGTTGCTTCGTCCAGTAATCTTGGTTGATCCCTTGTTTTATGTGTGGTAGTACCAGTTTATTGAAATTTTGCTTACAAATTTAAGTCGTGTACACACGACTTAAATTTGTGTCCGGGTGCCTCTGGTATCAATAACGAGTGTATTGTTTCCCGTCAACAAGTAAAAATGCGATACAAAATCCCGACAACTCACGGATTTGATCCCTACAAAAGTTTGTGGGGATCAAATCGTGAGTTGTAGTTTATGAAACAAAAGTACCCCCCAAAAATATATATTTCAAACAATTTCTTTAAGTTACTTCAACTTATCAACTAAGTAAAATTTTTTCATTTACAAATAAACGAAAATAGTACAAGCGTAAAATGTTTGAGAGTTTTAATATTGATGCTATGATGGTAATAAGAAAGTTTTCACACATTTTCTAAATTAATAATAGAAAATGAAATTTTGAATTGTTTGGATAATGTTTTATTCAATAAAATAAAACTTACTACATCGAATGTAGGGTATCATTGAAAAGCATTTCTTAAGAGCTTTTAGATAAGGTATAGCCCTGTTAATTTTACGATTAACCTGGGAATGAGTGGTAATAAGCTGAATATTTGTATATACCTTCATCATAGCGTTCTAAACGCTGTCTCGAAAGTCTCATATAATATTGTGTCTGTACCGAAAGTTATACGAGGTAATAAAATAACAGTTTTTCGCGGTTATCTCAGTTTCTATTGCTCCAATGATGTTAACGTCTATTAGAAAAATTGTATAGCATAAAATTTACGATAAATTTCATTCAAACTGTTTTTGAATTTCAGCTATTTTCAGCTATTCATTTTTAATTCTTCTTTTTTAGTTGTTTCAGGGATTTCAAATCATTTTATATAGT
>WOGQ01000713.1:0-17122 GCA_015342025.1 Leptinotarsa tumamoca | reverse complement strand
CCGTCGTTTCGACTGCAGACCACATCAAAAAAATCCGAAAAATAGCTTTCACACAGTTGTCTCCGGCCGTGAGAGTTAACATCCTTCAAACATTTCATAATCAATTATTTATTAATCTGAAATCATTTTCTCAATAAAAACGATTACGGCATATATCAGTTTTTCGTATAGTTTACCTCTGATAAAAAATGTAGTGAAATGTTGAAACATTTCATACAAATGAAAAAATACAGGGTGTTACATTTGAAAAAGTTGAATTATGTCTGTTTGAAAATGAATGAAACTTGACCGGTTTTACCGACCATCCTATATATTGTTTCCGAAAGTTGAGATTCTAGAAATTATCATAGTATGCGAGAAAATAATTTGCAAAATAGTAGTATAGTTCGAAAAATTGTTTTCTCTGATAGCAATGTACCGAAGGAATCTTGTTGACTCACCTTGAAGTTTTTTGAATTCATAACGAGAGGCGTTTCAATTAGCTTCAATTTCAATAAAACGAAATTTGATTAATTTAAATTAACTTTTTTTAATCTAACGAAGCAATATAGTGAGTTAGATTTCACTAGGAAACTCTTCGTGAGGTGTTAGAATGACAGATTTTGTGTATACTGAGCAATTTGAACTAATACTTAAAACTCCAGTATCATTTAAAGTTATTGTTTGTCTTCCTTCAATTGATCTGCATTTCATATCCACATATTCTCTATGCGGTGCAACAAAATGTCAAGAATTTTTGTTTGCTAACTGAATGAATAATAGTGTTTTTTTCATATGTATGATCCTTTTATCGCAGGAGTCTGGAATGGACGTAGTATTCATGTACAGATGTGATTCGCAACCTTTATTTAGGTGGGCTTAATAAAATGGTTTATTCTGCTTACATATATACCTATCGTCTAAAAAATGATACAACTGAATAGTTCAATATCATGCATTAAAAAAGAAATGCTTGCTTGCTGAAATCGGTTACAAAAAATGATTCTGGAGGAAAAATTAAACCAAAAGTATTATTTGCTGAAGGTATCGGAAAACTAGACAGTTTGAATACTTCATATTCACGTTTTTCAATAAGTGGTATATAAAGAACTAAAGTTAATTTCTTGTCAATAAAAACTATATTGGTTGTGATAAAATTGAATAATATACGCATATTTTCTATAACAGGTGTAACTAGAAATGTCAAGTCACTTATATAATTCTGAATACTGAAATTATTTCAATTAAATTGTTCAAACCTGGTTACAATCAAATCAAATATAGATACTACTACTAGACCATCTCAAAGATGAGATGGTCTTTTATCTCAAGATTTGAAATATTTTCACTCAGATCATTAATAGATTTTACAATTCTATTTATTTTGGTACCGAAATTATCAAAGTATTTGTTTTGTTTATTAAATGAACAGTATTTTGTACTATCATTGTTTGTTCCTGATTATTCTTCAATATACTGATTTGAGAGTTGGAAAATTATATTTTCTTGAACACGTATATTATAAATAGAGTAGGAAATAATTTTTTCTATGGAATTGCATTCTGAGACAGAAATATTTTGTTTCTTGCTAATGAAACAAATTTGTTTAATTTGATGTGCATAAAAATTGATTAGATTGTAATCATCATAATAGTCATATAAGTCTAGATGAATGATTATTTTCTAATCGTCATTATATAGATTTAGGGTACCGATTTTTTCATAGTATAAACCCGGACCTAAAGACAGGGGTAATATTTTGTACATTTTTTTGTCATTCGTGCTCAATATAGAGTTTGACAATAATAGGAAAAATATTGTCTTCATCCGAACCATTTTGAGGAAAACCTGCAACACAAAAATTGACTTTTCAATATTTATTATATGTATATATTTTTTTTTATTATTATTCCACAAATGTTTTTAAACGATTTACGTGTACTTTCACTTTTTTTCTATTTACCATTATTGTGACATTCACCTTGGAATTTATTTCTATTATTTCGTAAGGGCCTTTATATAAGGGCAAGAGTTTTTTTGATTTTCCTACTACATTTGTTTCGTTTTTCAATAAGACTTTATCTCCAATTTTGAAGTTTTCTACATGAACGTTTTTATCATAATATTGCTTGGATTTCTCCTTGCTTTCGAGGAGATTTCTCACAGCAGCTTGATGTGAAATTTGCATTCGGAGTTTCAATTCGTTATAATAATCGTCAAAGTCATATAATGTTTCTGGATCTCTAGTAATAGTGGTTGGTAATACAGGTTTTCTGCCGAACAAAAGCTCAAATGGCGTAAAGCCGGTAGATGTATGCGGCGTTGTGTTGTACATGAATTGTGCGTATGGTATTTGGGTATCCCAAGTGTTCATATCGTGATTTGAAAAATTCCTCAAATATTCGGCTATAGTACGGTGTGTGCGTTCTAGGCTTCCATTTGATTGTGGATGAAATGCAGTGGTAGAGATTTGTTTAATTTTCAAAATTTTGCACGCCTCTTTGAATATATTGCTTAGAAAATTTGCACCCTGATCTGTAACCAAATATTTGGGTATGCCGTATTGACAGATTATCTTTTCAACAAAATGTCTTGCGACTGTAGGGGCTTCCTGATTTTCCATTGGAATAGCTATTAAGTATTTCGTCAGATCGTCAATGAAGGTAAGGAGGTATTTATTGAAATGGTTTGATTCAATGGACCAACTATGTCAAGAAATATTCGTTCCATAGGATAAGTAGATGTAGTGGTAATGGTCATAGGGAGACGAGTTTTTTTTGAAATTTTATTTTTTTGACAACTTTCACATAATTGAATATACCTTTTGATATCTCGGTTCATTCCTTTCCATCTATAGTACTGTCGAATTCGTTTAAAAGTTCTATTTGTCCCTTGATGTCCACCACTGGGTGTAACATGAAATTCTTGTAGAATTTTTTTTATGTCTTAATTGCTTGAATCCTGTATAATATTATTATGAAATATTTTGATTTTAGTGTATGAATCTCTGAAAATATATCTCAACATTACTCTAATGGTTCCTAGTTTTAGTTTGTCAATTCTACAAGTGGTACTGGATATTGCGAGTTTGTCTATATGGTGTTCATTACAAAATGACTTCAAATTTAGCAAAGCATCGAAAATATCTTCGTATTCGGTTTTGTGAAAATATTCTCGTTTTATGATGAGATACAGAAAAAATGAATCGTTGAATTTCAGATAGGCAATCTCGTGTAATTTTTTTTTCTGGTGCTTTTAGTTCGTAAAGGTTATTGTAATAGTCGATAGGGACTGAAAAAGTTTCATCTGTAAAATGAATTATACTATAATTCTTGGGCACTGTGCTGATATTTTCATCTGAATCAACAACATTGTTGTTGTTTACTACTTTACTTTCAATGATGTCTAGAAATTTTTGGTATGGCGATTTTATTTGTGATACATTGTTATCACGGGTCTGAATCTTGCAAATTCGACTAAGTGCGTCGGCATTTGTATTATTACCACCTGGTTTGTAATGGATTTCAAATTGAAATTCTTCAAGTTTTAATCGAAACCTCATTAACCTGCTTGAAGGATTAGAAATAGAAAACAAATAGATCAATGGTTTGTGATCCGTTTGGATTGTGAAAGGGCGTCCATAAAGGTAAGGACGGTAATGAGAGCAACTCCACACTATTGCAAGTAACTCTCGTTCAATAGTGCTGTAATTCTGCTCTGCACGATTTAAGGTTCGTGAGGCATATGCTATTGGAAGATCGGCTCCAATTGGTCCTTGGCTCAGAATCCCCGAAATAGCATATTGAGATGCATCAGTGGTTAAAACAAATGGTTGACTGAAATCAGGATAATTCAGAATAGGTGGATTTATGAGCTTTTCTTTGAGAGTTTCGAACGATTCATCACAGAGAGCACTCCATTCAAAGATCGTATCCTTTTTTAGTAACTTGTTCAAAGGCTGTGAGATTTTTGCGAAATTCTCTATAAATTTTCTGTAATAAGACGCTAATCCTAGAAATGATTTGAGTTCTTTTTGTGTAGTAGGTTTTTTGAAATTTTTAACAACACTTATTTTACCTGGGTCTGGTTTAATGCCTTCTTCTGATATAACATGACCTAAATAGGTTATTTCCTTTCTGAGAAACTCGCATTTGTTAGGCTGTAATTTTAGGTTATGCTGACGCAATCGAGAAAACGCATCTATCAGTTTTGAATTATGTGACTATAAAGAATTGCCATAGATAACAATATCATCAAGATAAACAAAACATTTTATTCCTGTAAGTCCCACTAGAACATTATTCATTAACCTCTGAAAAGTAGCGGGAGATCCTTTCATCCCCATCGGTAATCTTTTGTAATGATAGTGACCCTCAAATGAAAAAGCAGTACAAGGTTTTGATTCATCACTTAATAAAATTTGATGGAATCCCTGGGCTAAATCTATGACTGAAAAGTATTTTGATTTACCTAGCTGATCTAGGATATCTGTTATATTAGGTAAGGGATAGGCATCAGCTTCAGTGATATCGTTCAGTTTTCTAAAATCAACTACTAATCTGTATTTTTTGTTTCCCTGATTATCGGGTTTTTTAGGGACAATTAAGATAGGACTATTATAGGGAGAATTGCTGTTTTCAATAATATCACTCTGCAACATTTTCTTTATCTGATCTCGCACTTCATCTTTTTGAAATTCGGGAATTCTATAAGGTTTAACAAAAACAGGTTTTCTTGAAGTTAAAGGGATTGAGTGGTGTGTGTTAAGGTATCACCCTTCAAAAAAAAAATCATTGAATTCTCTAATAATATTGATTATGCTGTCCCGTTCTTCTGAATTTAAATGTTCGGTTCTTATTTGCTCTTCAAGCAACAACAATCTTTCTCTCGGTCTGTGGAAGTAACAAAGTTTAAAACATGATAGTTCTCCAAAGTATCTGATTCGATTTTTTCAAAATTTGAAGGTTGTAGCAAAACTGTTTTTTTCAGTAGCATTCAAAATAGCAATATTGCATTCATTTTTGTCTACGACACAATTTCCCGTAAAAACACCTGGTTTTATTTCTGTTTGGAACATTATTTTTGGTTCGACACAGTTTATTTTAATTGGTTTAATTACTTCTGTTCTGGGGGGGGGGAATTTCGATGCAATTCTTATAGGGATGAGTCAGAGAGAATACGTACATTTGATTCTGATGTGGTATGGAAAGTGTTGATGTTTCATAATCGATGTTTGCTTTATAAAGTAATAAAAAATCTTTTCCCAAAATTCCATCGCACGGGATTAGAAAATCATTGGGGACAATATGATATTTATGAGAAATAGAAACATTATCTGACAAAGATATGCCACCGAAACAAACTCAATATGAGTAGACATAACCTTTTGTAATTCCTTCTAAACGAGCTTTATTATCAGTATATATGATACTGTCGCCATTTGTCTGTTGTAACCTGAGAATTGTAATATCACTTCCCGTGTCAACTAACAAATTAGCAAATCTGGAATTTGATAAACTCAACGATAAAACGATACTAGAAGAAATACCTTTCACCCTGATATTATAAACGTTTGTTTCGCGTTTGTAACTTGATTCAGAGAAATGAGTGTAAAGATCAGTTTCACTTTCTATTGTAGACTCATTAAGGAGATTTTCATGACTGAAATTCGGTTGCTCGATTAATTCTATAGGAAATGTAGAATGTTCATGTGGTAATGAGATATTGTCGTGAATAAATTCAGGTTTACGTGAACTGGCATTTTTTGAAATCGAATCTGAGGACAAAGTATGGGTTGGCATAATTGTGTGAGAAAAGGAATCAAGAGAAATAGTATTTTGTGGAATGGCATTACGAGAATCGGTGAATTGGATATTGTATTGAGAATCAGTGGATTGACTACTTCCGTATTGAGAATCAGTGGATTGACTACTTTTGCATTGAGAATCAGTGGATTGAATACTTTTGTATTGAGAATTAGTGGATTGAATACTTTTGTATTGAGAATCAGTGGATATAGCAAGAGACTGTATAGCATATTTCTATTCAATTTTCGGCAATCTGAAAATCGCGGACTCTGGCTGTGTTGCCGCTCATAGCCGGTCCTTGGAAGTTTCCCGAGTTTTGAGAATGTGAGTTTGATGATATGGAACTTGATCTAGAATTATTGCCCTGACCTTGAAAATTGTTTTGACCATTAAAAAAATTATTGCGCCTATTGAATGGCTCACTCCTTTTTTGCTCTGTATTATTTTGCATAGCTTGGTTCCGTGAATTATTATTGAATTGACGCTTTCGACATTGTTCGATAGTATGCCCCAAATTATGGCAATATCGACATTCTGGAGATACTTTATGCACGTTCTCAGTTTTAATTTTTGGAGAAAAATTATTTGCACCTCTTGAAAAGTGTTGAGAAGGAGATTGATTTGGCGTTGAATTGAAGTAGCAATTATTTGCTGAGTGATTTGTCCTGTTTTTTTATTTGAAATTTCGCTCTTCTTCACATGCTGCTTCTATCGCGTCACTGAGGTCATCAAATCTTGCTGCCTTAACAATTAATTTGATTGGATCTCGTAATCCTTCTACGAAAGCTTTTAGTGATGATTTTTTATTTAAATTTTGAATAGTTTGGGCCGCTGCGTTGCCTTCACTGGCGATGCAGGCGTCTGTTAGATCTTGACAGGTTCTTTCTATTCTATTTGCAAAATCCCTAACACTTTTAGAAAATTTTTGTTTGGCATTTAAAAGTTCTGTTTGGAGTTGACCAATAGTTCGTTCTTCAAGATATTGAGCCTGTAAAATATTTTTCAATTCAGCCCATGTATCAAAAGTTTTATATTTAATGTGATTGTAAGCTGGACCACATAATTTACATTTCACAACGTTCAAAAATTGAATTATTTCCTCTCGTGTTCGTGCATAATCGGACATAATATCGCAACATGATAAAAATTTATAAAGATCATCTCTATTACCATTGAATTCGGAAATCATTTTCAAAGCTAAATCAATTGGGAATACCATTTCGTTTACAGGATTGTTATCAACTTCACTATTGTTTCTAGCAGGCATATAAAAATCAATGAATAAAATTTACAATTTAAAATGTTTCTTACTTCAAAAATTTTTCCTGGTAAGCTGAGTCTGGTGAGTGAGACCGGTTGGTCTGCTGAGTTGAATGAGACAGGAATGGTCCCTGTGCGAAGAAGAATGCTGGGCGAAGGGCTTGAAAATCTTTCCGGTCGCTCTGCTGGCTTCTAGGTTTACTTCACGTCTTCTGCTGGGTGTTTCTCCAACCTTTCCTTGTGGCGTATGGATCTGGATAAGAACTAACTGGATCAGGCTCTTTCGGTATAAATGCTGCACCAAATGTAGATGGTTCTCGTTGAATTCAGTACACAGTCGCTCAAAATCAGCGCTAGGTGATCACTGACAGCCTCAGAATGCAAAAAATCCAGCTAACAGCACCCCAAAAGTTCCATTAAAAATCAAAATTATTTACAAATATAAAAAAAAATCCAATTTATCCCACCGCTGCCACCAAATTTTGTTGGAGATGATTGGAATGAAAAACTTCAATGCAGAAAAACGTTTCTATTCACCACAAAAACACAACAAGTCGCCGGAATAGATAAAATAGAGTACAGGTTTTGATAAACAATTTACATGTCGTCTGTTCAAAATGCTAATGCAAGTGTAAGTGTTCCTCAAACAAAAGAACGCTCGCTTTTTATGAAGTTCCTTGTCACGTGATCATAGACGCTAGTTACTGTTTTACCTTTCATATTCTAGCCAATAGAAATTAAACAAGTTAAAATGAGGTGATAACGACAACGAACTTCATAAAGTATTGTCAGCAAAACATACATTTCTAAATTCAACCAAGTAATTGCAAGATGAACATAAATAATTCATGAACTAGATTCTCAATAATGAAACAAGGAAATAATAATGATAATAATAAGGAATTACATTACAAAAGAAATTACATTACAACAAAAGAAATACCGGTGTCTCGTCAATACCGTATGAGTGCCGAAGGGCACTCATACGGTATTGCACATGCTTGCAGATAGCAAATACATAAGCATTCCAAGCGCCTTGCAGGCTATCCAGCATAGTACCTATGCATAATTATGAAAAAAATGGGAGATTATCAGAAAAAAAAAGAAAGTTATGGATGGAAAGCAGTGATGACCACATTTTTTGCCCGTTATTTTTATTGAAATAGAAATATAATGTTGAATCGTCGTGTAATGAATGATACCTCCAAAACAGCACTGCACAAGTTTCTGTAACATCTCTCAACATCCTTAAAGCGTTGGATATAACAAATACTAGACCTTAAACAATCATGAAATGTTTGAGTTATGTGATGGAATCGGCCGAGTATCATTTCAACGTTGAAGCGAACGCTAAAACACATCGCCCCATCTGCCCGTAAACGAGGAACAAACCAACCGTATATCCGAATCGCTCAATTCCTTATGTAAGGAAAAATTCTTCACATATAGTAAAGGGGCATACTTGAAGACTGACTGTAAATCAAATTATCTGAAAGAACAATTCGTTCAGGCCCGTTCCAATTATTGACACCTGTTGAATATATTCCAACGCCCTTCGTGGTATTACCCAGGGGAGTAGTTGTTTTCTGAAAGGTGTCAGATCAACCTACAGTTTAGGTGAGTTGAGACGGGTCTGAATGAATTGTTCTTTTAGATAATTTCCTTATCCAATACGACAACGTTCGGCATGACTTACTAATAAACAAATTTTTCAATGATAAATGTATTGAACTCACTGAGTAACTTTTCAATATTAATTAGAAGTTTGCTTTCTTTACACCTACATGAAGTGTCTTTTTAATGGTAAAAGGTGAAATTACTTAAAAAATTCATAAAAAAACCCATTTAACCAAATAAACTGACATTTTTTCAATATCTGAAAAGAAAAGTGTTCAAATTATTCTTTAAATTTTCAAGAAGGTGTATGAAAATGGGGTTCAAAATTTTTATAAGTATTTTTTATTGATTCATGACTTTATTACAATCTAGTTTCATTATCATGGCCCCGATTTTTGATTCAAGAAAATATTTTTTATCTGTTCAATCTCTCAGTACTTCCAGCTAACAAGATTTACCTAATCAAATTTCTCATAACCATTAAACTCTGTAATGGCACCCTTGCCGGCAAGTTATATGACAAAATATTACCCGGAATACATACTAAGATCCCTATTAAGAATGCTGTTGCATTCCCCCCAATTTCCCCCTAGTTCTTTGTCACTTATCAGTTCCTATCTGAGCAGCCGAGGTTAATTGAAGCGGGGGAAATGCTTGAACAAGTGAAACAGGAATTGTTCATGCCAACTGCGATACGTCGCATACGACGTTTATTTGTTACTTGGAGTGTATACGGAGTTAACGGAGTGAGTAAGAAGTGATAAATGGTTTGTTTTATCATTCACGAACCACCGTTTCAATACATTATCCATTTTGTTTTATTGCTTCGGAAAACAGGCCTCTTTTAGGTATTTATCGTGTAGGAGATGTTTCGCAGTAGAGTTCTTCAGACTTTCTTGAATCACATTAAAGCAGAAAAAAATGAGTCATGACACTTTATAATAAACAAGTTACAAACCTTTGTACAGAGTTCGAACGGCATATTTGAATATAGAATTTTTAGGGCCCAAATTTTTTTCTGCAATAATGGTTGTGTTTCAGATAATCGTGATGATCTTCAACTTGATAAATAGAGTTTTAATCAGCAGTCGCATAATGTCATATTTTTCAAAAGGTTCATTTTTGAAAAGAGAAAGTGGTTATTTTATAAACAAAGCGTCTTTTGAGCTGATCCCCCGATTGCTAATTCGGAAATGGTGAGAATAAGGCTGACTGAATTAGACGAAAGTTGCCTATTTAGAAGGACAATAAAAGACTTCTTTTAGATCGCTACTATCAAAAGCTATTTTTGAGATATTCGCAAAACACAAAAAGGGTTGGATTTTATTTGTTGGTGCTCATGCACCATGCATAAGTAATACGAAGTGAAGCAGGGGAACTTTTTGTAGTGTTTCATGTTTGTTGAGATTGAGTATGAACGTTTCAATGACACGGTTTGTTTTTGGTCTCCATTATCATCGATTTTTTTTTCAACTATCATGGCAAATTCAGCCATGTGTCACAATTCATACATTTCTTGTCATTTCTCTCCAGTAAAACATAACCAGTCAAATCAATTAGTTCCCGCCAGAGATGTCACCAAAGAGTAGACACCAATTTTTCGAATATAGAACAGAAAGACATGGTTAACTTAAAATAAATTTTTACAGTATTCAAGAACAGTATGGAAACTAATTTTAATGGGGTATGAATGATTATTCCTGCTGTTCATTAACAAATTCATATATTTGGAAAAAGTTTTGATCCTGATAAGTGTGATGGCAATAGCAAATTGGGACCCTTATCGAAAGAAATCGAATTTTTATTGAATTTTGATGACGTTTTTATTGATATTTGATTGTTACCACAACGAATAGGGTGGGCGGAATCACTTTTACGGTGAACCAACTTCACTTTCTTGACGTCCACTCACAGCACAATCAAATAATCAATCAAATAAATAATTCTCACTTTCTATTCGAAAACTGTTAATTCGTAGTTATCATTTTTCTCGAGTTTGTCATGGCCAAATTTGTGATGACAATACTCCGTAACACTGATATTGAAATGATCTCATGAGTAAACACTACATGTGTAATAGTTTCTCGTTTTATATTTTTTTGAATTACTTTGTCAGTAGTTTTCTCAAAATTGAGTGAAACCGATGGTTATGTCGTCACTAACATTTGATATGAAGTTGGCAACATCGTAAAACTCAAATCCATTAATTAAATTTTCTTGTTTTTTCTGTATTCTTCTTCTTCCGACTGTGCGTGCGACATTGTTAACTTGTTTTTTGAGGTCAATTCGATGGTTCGTTCCGAAATTAAGAAGCATTTAATATAACAAAACGAATCTATACTTATAGATGCGAAAGTCACTCACTTAACACTCACTCATTCATCTATGTTTCTCCGTACTGGTGGTGTGTCCTAGGAAGCTAAAATTTGCTACGTACGTGCCTCTTAGGTCTTAGGTGAGCACTTAGAAAGGATTTGAAAATTTTCCAACTGGAAAGCCCCTCGTGGGGATAAAAGGGATGCGTTTACATATATGAAAATAAGTTTTCCATCACTGTTTCTCTGTACTGCTAGATTTTCGGAAGCTGAAATTTTGTATGTAGGTTCATTTTATGTTGTAGATGTGTAATGGAAAATCAGCATTGCACCCGTGCGGAGTTTGGGTGGATCGCAAGTACTTTATATATTTCGAATTTTTGATAAGGCAAAATTTGATTGATTTAACTCTTCGAATAGTTATGTCACCTACTTCATTCATGTTGAAAAGTCTAATACATTCAGAAATTGTAAAAGTCTATTGGTTCTTTAATAATACTTAAATCATTTCACATAATCTTGAAAAATATGTGGATTTGAATGAAGAGGAAAGTTGAGAAAAACATGTGGATACTAAAATTGATGAAAAAACTAGTTGTCCGAATTGAGAAAAATATTAATGGAATTTAATGAATGAAACGTTGCATTGAAGATTGATCCATACCAAATCAAAATAAACATGAAACACTATAAAAAAGGTTTATCTCATTTCGATATTCTTTGAAATGGAGGCGAGGCACCAACATACAAAATCCCTCAATTTTAGTTATTTGCCAATATCTCAAAACCGGCCATTGATAGTGGTAATCTGAAAAAATATTTTCATTGCACTTCGAAATAGGTAACTTTTGTCTAGATCAACCAACCTTGTGAGCTCTACCGTTCCGAATATATTTGGAAATATATTCGGAAACTAGAGAATTATTTAAATTTTTCATTTATTTTCCATTCCATGAGCTAAAAAACCGATATTGAGTGAGATATGTCGATAGCAATCACAACACAGCAACAATACCAAAATTCCATAAATTAATTTGAATCAAATGAAAACACATATAAACTCAAACAAGTAAGATTTGTCTAGAATCAGTTGTCGCAATAATATCGCATAGACTTTGTCGAAGCTACTACCCAAATGAATATTGAACTTGCTTATTGAGCTTGAAACCGTAAAAGTTACGAAAATAATGATAATATTTTACTGATAAAATCTACTAAAAAAAGCTCTCCTAAGGAATAGGTGTTTTTGCTATTGAAAGGATTTGAGTTTTCTTTTAAAAACCAGAAGTGGTGTACATTCTCTCAACTGATTAGGTAACTTAATAAATGCACGTAAGCCACTGTTCATCGTAGAGTTGAAGTGTACTTCATTACTACCAAAAGGTACTGCAATTTTTCATTCGATGTATGTCAGAATTCCAAACAAAGTTATAATACATAACTTTGTTTGGTATATACAGGTATATACAGGTATATACAGTGCATTCCATTCAAAACGATCCATCCTGAATAACTTTTGGTACAATGATTTTCAGAAAAAATAAAAAAAAACGTCAACAATAGTATACAGGGGGACACATTTTGACATATTCACTGATCTAACTTTCCCTATCGCACCCCCAGAGCATGTCACCATTTTTTTAAATGGATCACCCTATATTGTTTCACATTATCAGATGCTCCATGATGAACAGATTTCAACAAAGTATAAAACATACGGTCTGGAACTTATGGTTCGGGAGCTACAAATTATTTGAATTGAAAATGAGCTACCCTGAATAACTTTTGAAACAATGATTTGCAGTAAAAATAAAAAAACAGGTCAACAATTATACAGGAGGTCACATTTTGAAATATTTGTTCTAGAGACAAAGATGGAAGCAATAAACCAGAAAAAGAGACTATTTATTAATTCTTGAATCAAAATTTGATGACTGGACAATGGAAAGAAAAAAAAGTTTTCATCAACTTCCATACAATGTTACGAGTTTCCATTGCCATACACACATGGTTGAGAATCTCGGGAGTTTTTTCTATGCAATGCCTCATGATATTCTCTCTCATATCTTCTAATGTTGTTGATTCTATCTCATACACTTTACACTTCAAATGACCTCATTGAAAAAAAAATACAGGAGTGAGATCCGGTGACCCTGGTGGCCAATCTGTAGGACTTCTTCGGCCAATCCAGCGATCAGGAAAATGATCATCCAAAAATTGTCTCACTGGAGCTGCATAATGAAGAGATGTACTATTCTGCTGAAAAACTATTTCGTTTTCGAATAAATTTATATCCTCCTCCATTCCCCTATTAATGCACGGTATTATTCGATTCTCCAAATATTTATCACTAGTCAAATTATCATCGATGAGAAAAGGTCCTATGATGTAGCTATGCCGGGAAAAAATAGCTAATTCTTGGACTTAGCTGTGGTGGTATGGCTCGTTTGCAGAAATTATAGTGAGTTACACTATCCGCTGACCACCAAAGTGTAACCATGGTGTTTTTTTGGTGGATTTTTGCCTTTGGGAGCTACCTGGGTGGCTCATCGGTATCCAATCACTGTCCTGAACGTCTCGTGTTGTCGTAGAGGATCCACTTTTGACCTTTCGAAAATATTTTAAACCATAAAAAACCGCATGGGTCCGTCACCACCAGCGTCCTCAAATCTTCGTCCTGGATTACTGTAGGTTGACCACTTCTGACTATTTTCGAGATTAAAATCTCCGTACAGAAATTTCGCAAAGCAATGAATAACAGTGCGTTCATTAATGCTATATCATTGCCAAATGCCTGGTTAATGTTTCGGGCTGTTTCGGCAGCGCTTTAGTTCAATTTGAATTCGTATAGAAAAATTTGCCAAAAATCGCTTAACATCATGTAGTAATAAGCTGAAAAGATGCAAACAATTGAAATTTTGAAAAGATGAACAGCATCAATGTACAGGCTGATTCACGGTAGATGGTACATTAGACGTTTCTGGTCAGCAGGACATGTAGAAGGTTCAACAAAGGGCATCCGAATTTACCGGAAATGAACCTCAAGGAATTTATATGAATTCAGAACAATTTCAATGCATTTGGATATCAACTTAAAAATCATCAAGAAACTTGCCTCGACCCGTAACTTCTGAAGGCAACCAAATTAATGTATAAGCATATTTTCACGCATTTCCTGAGTCATCGAAAAAAGTGCTGAAGAAGATTTGGGTATAAAATATTCATCGGTTCAAAGAATCTTGCGAAGACATAAAATGCATGAATATAAAATCACCAAAATTCAAGCAATGAAGCCTCAAGACCCTCAACAGGAAGTTTAATTCTGTGAAATGTTGTTGAAGCACATTCAAGAAGATCCATTTTTCTAAATGAAATTATTTGGAATCGAAATTTTCGGTAGAAGGAATTTTCAATAGAAAAAATTGTCATTATTGGTCCAGTGAAAAGCCCCACGTCACAAACGAAGTCGAATTTTAAGAAAAATTTTATTTTAATGTTTTCTGCATGTTAATGGAAAACAAATTGAGGTACGCGCTATACAAGGAATCATTAGCATTTAGAAGCTACTTGAATATTTTGCAGAGTATCGGAAATGTTGGTACCAATCAGACGGAGCTCCTGCAGCAAGATTACCTGATCTTAATCCATTGAATTTTCATTTATGGGGAATGTTTGAAGATAAATTTTACCAAACATCCCTGCGTTCGAGAGATGAATTGTTAGAAAGGATTACCCAAACATTTGCAGTTTCGGATCCCAATGAAATCACATTTGCCACGACGGAATTTCGTTGAAATTTCTACATGTTCTGCTGATAATTCTATCACACTGTCCAAAAATAACAAACATATTCATGAGAACTTCGTTTGAATAGTTTTGTTCCATCATTTTGGCGGTATTTGAAACTTCTGAAGTGGCGAAAATGTCAATACTATTAGGAGAATGTCACAACGTTACTGTCAAATAGTAATCAGACCTGCTTACAAAATACCGAATGGTCTAACCATTCTGAAGGGACATTTTCACAAATAAATGCACATAAGTCTGAAACTTGACTAGTTAGAAATACGCATGACATACATAGAAAGAAAGCAAATTTCAACAGCTTTCTGAATTTGTAATAATACACAGGGTGTTCCACTTGAAATAATCAACTTTCATTCACTTTTTCAAACAAACGAAAAAACTATATTTTTTACCACCCTGTAGTGAAGTAACGAAGACTATGTCAAAATGTGGGAAGCCTCCAAGTGTCACCTAACTCCAAACTAAATTTCGGTACCATAGTATTCCTTAACTCGAAGAAATCAGCATTTTTAGAGGTATATTGAAGTATTGATAAGAGTTGTCGGACGTCTAATGTGCTTTCCACCATGAACCAACCAGATTAACATCTACAAAATATGTCCAACTTTTTATATTTTTATAATTTTGTTGCACTGGCTATTGAAGTCAGTTGATAACATTGTGTTATGAACTACAATTTTACTGAGAATGAGTTTTTCCATGAAATACCTACTTAATTTTTTTTAGTGAAAAACCCCTTTGAAATCGTGAGTTTATTAGTTGAAAAATTTGCACTTTCACTCGTGACTAAGTCAAAAAGTACTGATTTCCAGAAAAAACTTAAAAAAACGAAAGTTGCATTGAGTTATTGATTCTTTTTATTCCTGGATTCATTTTCAATGAAAAAGCCGTCCGAGAAGGGGTGGCGCCCCTCTCAGGAAAAAGCAACCTCTGGTACAGGGTCAGCTTTGAAGTAGAAAGTGAGTAGAACCTAAATCCGAATTTTTCTGTAACACGGTGCTGTTTGGCAAAATTATACAGTATCACCGTATTTTACCTTCAATAATTCGTCTATTTCTACTAGTATTCAAAACTAAAATCAGCATATTTGTTTGAGAAATAATGTCAATAATTATTTTCGATTACAAAATAGTTTTCAGAGTCATTTGTAATGCAACGAGCGACTTTGAAAAGTATTATTTGCTATTTTTGGCAAAACATTGCTTCAAAAATTTATATTCGAAATATATGTAGCATTCTACATAACTCAATGAATACTATAATTCCTGGTAATTCAGTGAACAAAGATTTTCACTGAAATATCTATAGAGCAGATAAAATATTAAACGAATTTTCAAAGGTGTCAAACTCACTCATTATACTTCCTCAAATGAAATGAAAAGTATACGAAAATGAAGCAATATTATTATACAGGTTCATAATTTAAATTAATAAAAAAACGTACTTAAATGGAAATCTGTCAACTCTTTCACAGGAACTCCCGATTTCAAATCTCACTACCTTGAACTTTTGCGATGGCGGCAGCTACTGACAATTCAAATAGGTTCTTTATTGCCAATTATACAATAAATGTTATCCATTTGTTACACTTCCTCTCTGAACAATTCGACTAATCTCCAGGTTATTTCAGGACCGGTTTCAAATCAAATGTTGATTTGCTTCTGGCATTCTAATTTTTGGCTATGTATCAGGTACAATCGGTGCGGAGGTGAGAACGACTCACTATTTACAAATTCTAAATGAAATTTTCATGTGGGAGGTTTATACGAGTCCAAGAGAAACTGATAGTAAGTGCATTGATGATGCTTTTGGAACTGTCAAAAACTATTTTATTTTTGGATAAAACTCTTTTCGGCGTTCTATTTCTCATTATTTATCCGAAATGAAAACTTCCAAAGAAAAATTGATGGAATATCTGTTTCTTTCTTTTGTTTATGACAGTTACAATATTGATGGCTGTCAAAAATGAAAACAGATAGATGAAGAGATTGAAACGGTAAGAAAATAATTCTTTCAAAGAAGTTTCGAATGTTTAACTTTCCCAGCTGCACGGTCGGATTTGACATAGTTGTTTCAGAGGATAGAAGAACGGAGATAAATCGAAATGAAAGAGACGAAAAAGAAAGGAAAATGGGACCAAAAGAGTTTACAAACTGCGATAGATAAGGTTTTGTCCAAAGAAATGAGTTTGAGGGAAGCTTCACTACGCTACAATATCCCAAAAAGCACTCTACAGGGATTTTCGTGATGAGCGTTAATTAGCCGTTTCTGGCAAACTATTCAACGGATCAACCTGAAAATTCCACAGTATGCATAAGTCAATATGACCTACACGCT
>WOGQ01000712.1:0-17126 GCA_015342025.1 Leptinotarsa tumamoca | reverse complement strand
TCCTTGTGAGACAGTTTGAAGAGTCTGCAAAATAGTGGTGCGAGTTAATTTGCGCAATTTTCAGGTACGATGATGGTCACTTCATCGGGACCAGACGCCTTGTTGATATTGAGCTATTGCAGAATTCCTCTTGACATGAAGTGGCTTGAGTGTTAACATGGAAAGAGTGAAACATATGAGGGACACTGTACTTTTCATTCAATTTTTCATTGATTGTAAATAGTAGTTGAACCGACAGCAGCTGTTATGACACAAAATTCAGATTTACACATAAGTGTAGTGCGCGACAAGTTAATAACAACTCGACAACAACGTGTTTGTTTATTAATTAGCTTCAAGGTGCCTCTACACTTATGTAGACGTAGAATTTTTGAACGATTATGTCAAATAATATGGCTCAATTCGGATTAGAAGCTTTTCCAAAATAACGTTAAATAGTCTCAATATCGCAGTGTTGCATATTCTACAAGATGGTGAAAGGTATTTATGTGAAATATTATTACTCTGACATAAAATATTACTTCACGTTATGCCTGAATAACTATCAATGATTGCCCCCCGTTTCTTACACTTTACTTTTGTGTATCTTTAAAAATGTAGTATTACGTATCAACAGTGTTAATCATTCAGTTACATCAGTTTTTGTGTGTTGTGAACAAATTTTATTCTTATATGAAGATAATAATGAAACTATCTACGTATATTTGGGTGAGTGTTAGCATTTTGTACTGAAATAGAAACATTTTACCAGAGAAGAAATATGAAACGTTTAGTGAGGAGTGAAATTCAAGAATATCCCAGATAGCACATCGTCATATCATACAGTATTTTCAAAAGTCTGAGCGTATGTTGAGCTGTCTCCTTGGGAATTGAATAATTACTCGAAGTAGAAATGAAAATACATCAAACCTAATTTTTATGTCAATGTTCCTTAATGTTTTATGTTTCAATGCTCTTCTGAATTATCAAAAGTAAAAACATTAAATCAACCTTTTTCTGTTCGTTGAATGACTTGATGAATAATTTATTCCAAAAACCAATTCATGGAGAACAAAGCACGAGGTCTTTTGATGGCCAATAGATTCAAAGAGAATTTATAATCGAATATTGAGTAGAACAGAGCGGAGTAGTCAGTTAAGCTCTCCTAAACCAAAATACGGTTGGATCTTGTAAATATACACTGGTTGTAGAACGAAGGATTTTTTCTCAGGAAAAAAATTCATGCAACGTGTTTTGAATTTATTTTGACGATTACTGTGTAGCAACGTTGAAATCTATGTTTTCTTTCTTTTTCAATCATATTTTGGTGACAGTGCTATTTTATTATTTTTATTTTCGTTTCCATATAGAAAGTGAAGAGATATTTCAAGAAATCTTATTCACGTTGGTGACAAAATGTACCAAAATCAAAATGTTGTATATTCGATATATGCAAGACTGCTGAAATATAATTATTTTCGAAAGTCACTAAATAAATGTTACATCCATCTCGATACTGACTTAGTTCCGCTAATAATTCATGGCTATGTGCTATCACCTAATCATTGCGATATTGTATTTTAATATTGGTATGATTTCTTGGAAAAATTCGATCCATACACTTTCTGACAAGATGAATAAATGGAAATCATTTCAAAAATTGAGCTTTCTTGAAAGAGCTAACGTACTGATGAATAGAACATTTTTCTTCGTGACAAATTCTTTGAATTCACGAAGTCACTTGTAGGGGTGAACTAAAAAGTTTGCCTTTTCTCTACCTTTACGAAGTTTTCCATGACATTATTTTTTTATTCTTGTATTTATCCCATAATTCACTCGCTAGACGGATTAGTGTGGTACAGATGGGATAGTTTGCTACCACCTCCTGCATGTCTACTTGCAGGTACATCTTCAGCTGGGCCCCAGCACCAGAAAAGCTATTCAATTTGGTGTTGAAGGTAAAATTCATTGAACTGACTTTCGATTGAAATTACAGGTTATTCAATGAACACTTCTTCCTTTCAGATAAGCCTTCGCAGCCTATGGCTGTAATCAGTCATCACAACTTCTCAACACCATATCTCAATTTGAAAAATTTCTAGAAGGGGGAAAAGGTCGATACTATGAAAAGATGCAGATGATGTAAAATAATTACAAAACAAGCACTATAACCAATCACCAGAACTTCAATACTCTTCTCAACATGCGTTTCACAAACCAAGTTAGTGTCTTCAGAAGATGAAGGAAACTATACATATCTTACAGGGTTCACTTTCACTTTCCGCTAATTACTAATTTCAAAAGAGTGATCCATGGAAAGGTAAACAATGGGCGGTTTGGAATTGAACCTTTGTCATTGTTCATAGTTCTCATGCCACACTTTCCTATTTCTAGACTTTGGAAAGC
This sequence comes from Leptinotarsa tumamoca, assembly GCA_015342025.1. Lineage (NCBI taxonomy): Eukaryota > Metazoa > Arthropoda > Insecta > Coleoptera > Chrysomelidae > Leptinotarsa > Leptinotarsa tumamoca. The sequence continues at coordinate 14,741 of WOGQ01000712.1, read as the reverse complement.
ATCTGAAAATCAGACAGTTTTTATCAAGTTTGTGGCCGTTCCTCGAGGCGTGTTGACCTACACTGGATTTTTCTGGTCTCCGTGTTCTTTGGAACGTGTATCAATGGCTCGCTACATCTGACTGAAATATGTTTTGACAACCCTCACAGTTTATCGCATATATCCCCGACTTTTCATTTTACAACATTTTGTCCTCATGGTTACCTCATATATGTTGAAGTGAGCAGATATTTTGAAGGCTACTTTCACGTTCAACTTTTGAAAAATACGACCTAATTCGTAAGTGTATTTTAGTCCTTACGAAAGACTGAATGTCTTTTTGAAAAAATCAAATATTTATAAAGATTTTTCTCAAATGTTGGTTTCCTAATTACCTTATCCACTATATAAGAATACCAGTTCGTGAATCTTTGAAATTTTTTTTTAGAAAGACATCTAAGACTAGACTCTGGTTATTTCTAATCAGTAAGACGTCCAAGAATGGAAACCCTCGATGTTTTCAATTTTATGGGGATATTTGGGATCTGTTGTTAGGAGTTGAAAAGAAGTCCTTATCATCTGATTCCCTTGTGTCAAAAAAACGCAAATATGGCATCTGCATATCGAACAGATTGCATTTATTCTACGTCAAAAGTTTTACTTGTCAAATAATATTCAGCGTGTGAAATTCCAACGTAGTTTGTAACAACAATTCCAAATTTTTCATCTTGAATTATTTTATTACTCAAAAAGTGCGAAATTTAGTTGAAATCCGATACTATATATTATGCTTCTTCAACATTCCTAACTTCTTAACAAATTTTCATATCTACCCGGAGAATCTTTTCTTTTTCTATATGAAAAATATTTTGAAAGGAAGTGATGCCATATTGTCCTCAAGTCTATTTTGATTGAAAGAAACTTCCAGAACAGTGGAATGCAAAACATCGGGAAAATCTTAGGAATCGTACTATGACTGGAGCCAACTTTCTCCCAAACATTTTCCACTCCATTTACAATTATTCCACTGACTTCAAACATCAACTGCAGATTTTCCAGTTGGAAAACTTCACCCACATATATTTCATTCAGTTTTCCATCTTGATATATATGCCTTGGATATTTTCTCATGCCCTGAAAAATTCTGAAGAAGAGGCAGGCCAATATTTTCCATATGGAGGTTCGTTCCGGAGAATATAAAGTGATTGTTACGGAAATCAAAAGGATGAAGAGAATAAATGGAGGGTTCATTTATGGCCAGTTGGGAAATTAGTCGTTTTTCACATATCTATCCGAATGTTCTAAGAAAATGAATATCGAAAACGAGGAGCATTTGCAGGATTTGCCTCTGTGTGGAAACAATGTCCATCGTAGTATTAGCCAGGGATGTAGTAGTTTTCAGCCAGGCACTTACCACATTCTACTATGTAGAAACTTTGGGGTAGGTGAATGGTTGAAATTAATTTTTGAATACTCATTTTCCTAGTGCGTTAATATCTCTCTAGAGTATTTTAAACGAAGACTTCTAGCTATAATTGAGTCAATACTTTAAGTACAACTTTTTGAAAATTCAAGGAAACCTTTGGTTATCCACACAGTCGACTGACCAATGATAAAAACATTAAATAAGCGCTGATGAGTCAACTATTAAAAGAAGGTAATGATTGAAAATTGATGCTGAAGTAGTTTCGGATAAGTCATGAGAAAAGGAACTGAAATTTGCGCGAATTCATTTTCGATTGTGACACACCATTTTTTCTCCTTTGGAGATCATTTTTCAAAATAACATATCACAAGTGGGATATTGTAATTTGAGATGTCAAAAATATCAGGTGCCATCTATGTGATCCACAGAAGACTCGATACACGAGTATCAAGGATGAACAATTTCATTAGTTCGGACTTCCATTGTCTAATATAATATAAAATCATCAGAAATCCCTGAAAGAATCCGTAAAAAAATTAAAATGTTATCCGAAAAATAACAATCATATTAAGTAAACAAACAGAGAAGGAAATCCAAAATTAATTGCCATCTTTATACGCATTAGTGTACAGAACCGACACTAAATGGAAAACATCTGTATATCGAAAACCCACTCATACAGGACAGTAACTGAACCAGGAATCCAACCACCATCAATCGACTAAGAGAGGAATTATCAAGACTCTACTAGACCGGGATTTCGGGCTCTGTACTATTAAGGAAGGTCTCGAAAAGCAACTAGGCATTATCAAAAATGGCCTTAAACCGAATGGCTACCTCAAAGTGATGGTGGAACTTGCTTTAGCTAGAAGACAGCAAGAGCTCCACAAGGAAGAGAAGCCGCCACAACCACTACTTGTACTTCCCTATATCAGAGGATTGTCGAAAAGGATAAGAAGGATTGGTTCCAAGTATAATATCAGAACCTGTTTCAGATCTGGGAACACTATCCATAGCAGCGTCACGAAAACCAGGCAACCAAACGGGGACTGCGATTCCAAGAATTGCATTTACCGGATACCCTGCAAGTGCGGAAAATCATACATCGGTGAAACTAAGAGGCCATTGAAAGTTCGCATTGCCGAGCACAAGAAACACACACATCGAGGAGAAACCAGCAAATCAGTAATAACAGAGCATGTTTGGACTCATCAACATAACATCAAGTGGGCTCAAGCTGAAATCATCCACAAGGTGGAACACTGGTTTAGGAGAAAATTCAAAGAAGCCGCATATATGTTGTCTAACAATGCATTTAGCCAAGCTAGCGTAGAGATACGCAACATATGGAAACCTCCAATCAAGCGGAAAACGACCAACTCCCGCCAAACGGTCAGCTTCCGCTAAAACCGATGAAGCGGAGAAATGGAAGAGGGGATATAGATGTAAGCACTCGAATGACTTATAAATATTCAGTTCTCAGAGTAATACCCCCACTCTGACAAACATCAGTCAAAAGGGTAAGGGAGCCAGGCTCCAAACTATAATGGCAGTCCCTGATAAGCCCAGTTATCACCGGAAGACGATTGTGGACACTAACAATCGAAACGTAGTGAAGTAATTTGGTTTGGAATCTTTAAATTTTTTATTTTTCATTTCTTGGTGATTAATTTTTTTTTCATCTCGTGTTAATAGTTCAATTTTTTGATTTTTTGGTTTTTGCTTGTATTTTATTTCATGGTAATTTTAGTTGTTTTGCTTAATATAATTGTTACTTTTCAGCTGCCCTTTTTAATTTTTTACAGATTCTTTTCTTCTTTTCCAATATGCCGACATCTTCAGCAACTTTTCTAATTGTGATTCTTCACAACAATTTCATCCACTTTCTCAACATCTTCATTGCTTGTTGATGTGCTGGGGCGTTCAATGCAAGTGTCGTCATTCTTATCTTCTCGACCTTCTGTGAAAAGCTTGTACCACTCAGTAACTCAGGGTACAATCACCGTATGCTACTGTCAACGTTTCAAGTGATTATTACTGGAATTTTATCCCAACACCAAACCGTTATTTTTAACACTTCGACAAGTGTTCCAATCACCAAGTAATAATATTCAAGACGAAGATTGAACTTCCTCACATTTCATATCCATTATGATCCTGAGAATAGCAACTTGTCTATTACAAAGTACCATTTTTTGAACAGTCTACGTATAGAATTATTTTGACTGACGTGATCCATGATTAACGGATTTGAAAATGTGATTTCATGAAATTAGCTAGAATTATTTTTATATTTCAGTCTATTTTATTTTTGATATAGCATTGATAATCATTGTACATACTAGTCTGTTTCATTTCTTCACAAGACAGGAAACTCTGGATGGAGATGAAAAACCAACGTGTTCGAGGTGCAAGGAAGATGCAACAGACAATGTGGATCCTTGTCGTTATAATCTATATGCACTTTCGAATCACAGTGGGACTACTTTCAACGGGCATTACACAGCATGTTGCAGACACCCTTATAGTGGCACGTGGCATGAATACAACGATTCACACGTGTCCTCAATTTCACCTAAATCGCTTGTGAGTAAGGGGGATATGTTCTCTTTTATGAACAGGAGGGAACGAAGCAGCCCTTTTGAGGCGCTTTTTTTCTTTTCTATTAAATTCTGTTAATTGATTTGTATTTCATGTTTTTAGATGTCTGAAATCTTCAATAATAATGTTATATTCATTTTCTCCACAGATCTTGTCAATGGGAATTATAATTCTTCTGACCATAAAGAACTTGATTGAAAATATTTAAACTGACCTGATTGAATCTTCTTTGTAACGATCCCTCTAGAATATTGTTCTTCGTGGTTCCGACATAAATATTCCCATCATTTCTTCCAGGTCTTTGAGGATAAATTGACCTCACTCCCCCAAAAAGTTCTGGTAGCTGAAACAATTGCATCAGTAGTTTTTGCAGTAAATTAAATCATATGCGGCTTACCTTCGTGTCCGTGATTTTCTTATAATTTTGTAACGAGTCCCACGCGGCTATCCTTCTATCTTTCTCCCCTCCGGACAGAAGGGTGCCTTCCGATAACATTATCAGCGAACTAACACCCTTGTTGTGTGCCTCGTATTCCATTTTGACGAAATATGCACCGTCGGCATCGACGCTGTAAATGGTTATGAATCCGTCGCTATCGGCAGTTATGACGTCTCCGTCTTGTTCGAACTGAAGAGAGGTGATTAAAGTCCTCAGAGGCTGAAAAGCAAAAGACGATATGATAAAAACGAAAAAAGGTAATTTTCTTCATTTCATATTCTTTCCTGATGTCCCCATTTTCCTTTGCTACGGATCACTGGGGTATGCTGTCTCTATCATAATAGATATTTCTTGAGGGATTTATTATTCAGATGAATGCAGACGATTTTTTGATACCGAGCACCGTCCAAGTTCAAATAATAGTGATAATTGTAAAAAGTTGATCCAGAAATTGTTTCGAAAGTTTTTTTCTTTCCTTCAATTCAATGTTTATATAAAAGTAGTTGTTTCCAGAGGGTCAATTCTTTCAGTTTCTGTCTGAAAGATATAGCAAGCACCAAACGTGATAGCAAGCCCACCCCCATGCGCACAAACTCATGGCGATAGCGAGACCCTGGATGGTTATGCAGCTTGCCATTCCTAAAGCCGCCTCTGTTGACATTTATTATTATGTAACAGAGTGGAAAATGATTGTTTGGTTTATTGAAATAGAAGGTAGTTTAAACGTATTCGAAAGTTAAGTTTAATACAATTCTTCAAGCGTTTGGAAAATCATTATCTAATTTTTGTTACAAATAATTTGTCATCTTATCCATTAGGTATCGTAAATCATACAATTGCTCACCGATTACTACTACATTAGTTATCTGAAAGTTTTTTTGAAGTACGAGATATATAATTTACTACTCTTGACTTACTGGTTTTATTATGTCAGTTCTTTCGAAAAACCCATCTTTGCGTCGATTCCAAAAAGTGAGATGCCCTTTTCCGTGTGTAATCATCAAGTTGTCGTCTAGAGGATGGAATACAGCTCCTGTTAGCTCCTCTTGCAGAGTCTGAAATGAATTAAAACCAGCATCAAGAAATGTATTTGGATCAAAATCAAGTAGGTACTATCAATACTAACTCCAAGAAATTCAGTTGAAGTTTCAGTGACAATATTATTGTGAAAATTTTGTGTTAATCTCTCAACAACAATTTTTGTAATTGCAGACAACGAATTTTTTTAATATTGTTTAATCATATTGATTTTTGTCTCAATATTCATAATGTATATCATTATCATACTATCATACAGATGATTCCACCATTTTCTTCAAAGTCACATTTTTTGGTCAGTTGATGTTATTAACGAAAAAAAACATGATAAAAATTAAAAATGTCTACAAAATTATTATTTAGAGTTGTGCAAGTTTGAGTAACTATTATTATTATTGTGTTCACTCTTGATTTTCAATAACGAATTCATTAAGAAAAGCGTATTATTCGATGAAATATTATAAACAAATACTTATTAGTTTCTCAGTTTAAATGTACTAGATAAAAGACGGGACGTTGTGAATCATTTTCAATTTTGTATTTTTGATTAACTATCTAATATTTCATCATATTCATTATTGAGATCTAGATGAATTGAAAAAAATAAAATTGTAATGGAAAACTTTATACACGTGTAGAAAGGGTAAACTTTTCAGTTCACCCTGATACATTCAAAGTATTTTTCACAAAGAAAACTGATTTATTTATCGATTACTTATCAAAATCAATGATTTTATCTATCAAAAAAGGGGCTTATTTTTTGAACACACCTCGTAGTTCTCCAGTTGGCTGTGATTTTAAATTATGATAGTTACTCTTATAACAGATGCACATAGTTATCATTGAAATCTTAGCTTTCGTCAATATGGCAAAAATAGTGTACCCAACTTGTACATTTTGTGTAGATTTGAGTGGAATTTCTAATTATCATTTTTGAGTGAGAACTGTTTAAAAGTCAAAACTAAAACGTCATTGTTCTCAAAAACACATTGAAGTATCACATTACTTGCTGTTTGATTTACCGACCGCAAATGAAATAAAACATATTATTATAATTTCAAAGTGAGACGGAAAAATTCCAGGACTTTTTCCAAACAAAAAATAACCAGTTACAGAAGGTTGACACGAAAAATACCACTCCTTGAGTTTATTACCTGAAATATATCATATACAAAGGAAATAGTAATGACAGGTAAGAGTAAATATTTTATTATTCATGCAAATGTGTCCTTATCAAAGGAATTTGATGATCGTACCGATTAACATGTTAATTCAGAACAATAGAAAGGAGGGTTTTGTTCAAGGTGAATTTTTAGGTGGTTGCCATCTGGATGAGGTCGTTTTATGCTGAACTTATCACGAAATGGTGATTATGCATATTTTCTAGAATCACTTATTCAAAGTATAATTGTTCAGAATATGAAGGGGCTTGCTGTAGAAATGATACTGCAGAGTGATCGACTGTCAATTGGGCGAATAGCTAATCAGAGTACAATTCTTTGAAACATCACTATTTTGCAAAAACTCCATATAGAGAGATCAAAAATACTTCGAATGATTTTCTGGAAAGCTCTGGTAAGGAATTATATTTATTATTAGCTGTTTCTCGGGACTTCGATCGCGTGGACTTCAGTTTTGGGTTTTCCCAGATTTTCTAGCAGCAGAATATTTTCCAATTTTTGTTTCACAAACTATAATTATAGTTGAACGAGGTTTCAGCATAATCAACTAAACTGTGTTTTTATAGTGTGTTTTTAATAGATATTTTGCGTGAAACTTTGAATTAACATAACTTTTTCATTTATAAACCGATTGAAATACAGACAGTTTTGAAACTCAAAAGTTATAGATACTCACTGCAACTTTCCCCAGCAGGTGTCCCCACTGCCATTGCCAAACCGAGAGTATGCTTTCTCTTCCAGCATCTACTGCTAAAACATAACTACCGCCATTCTGAAAAAAAGTTTCTGTTGTAAATTCTTTATAAAGCGAAGTGAATTAGACTGATGTGAGAGTATTCCAGTCTAGAAGCAAGAGAGCTTTCTTTGGTGTTCGGCTATATATTTTTCCACGATTTTAGGATTGATAATCAATACACCTCTACGTTTCAAAGAATATGTAACTAATAAACTGAAGAATGCTTTCTCTTCTTTGAAAGCAATCTATTCTCAAAGGCAGTATTTATCAGGTGATATTGAAAAAAAGCTGTGTGATTCTGTGTGATGCAGTATACGGGAGTGGTCCCAGAAGTACCCAGAAGAAAACATAAAAGTTTTTGAAAAAAAAGATCTTCTTGCAGCTCTATACATTTTTACCAGCGACGCTCAATGAGTTCGATACCGTTTTTATAATGAAACGATCTTCATCTTCTTTGGAGCCGGTTCTCCCTTTCGAGTCCAATGTTTTGACTGTTTTTTTTTGTCTGGGATGTTGTTATGGTAGATGTCAATTGGTAGAGCCGTGAACTGTATTTAATGGGTTTTTGAAAATTATCAAATAATTACGGATATAATCCAACGCCGTTCATGGTATTAGCCAGTGGAGTAGTTGTTTTCTGATAGGCTTCAGTCCATTCAACCTACTGTGTAGGTATATCCGAGAAGGGCTTAAACATTTGAAGTTCATTTCTTTAGATTTAATGATTTTCAAACTATCGCAAGCATTTGAAATTAATATTCACCAAATTAAGATATTATGAAGAGCAAATATCAGCTATTTCATATATATAGTTTTTCAAGTTGTTTTTCTTATATCACAACATTTACTCTTTAGAGTAGCTTCCAAATATAAATTTTGATAAGCATTATATTGAAAATAATCTACTATTTTCAAGTTAAAGATCTAAAATCAGATGAAAAATAGTAATAAATACTGAAAAATAATAACATGTAAAATCATAAATCACTTGTCACTTTAACAAAGCCTTACAACACCTTTCTCAGTAGTTTTCTTACATGTAGTATCTGAAAACATTTCAGGATAGCGATTGCGAAGAGAGGTCTTTGTCCCAGGATGACTCTTTGGATGGAATGTCAGACATCATGTGTGGAGAGAATTTCAACACTCTTAAGAAAGGCCCCCATTGGACTGATATTTCAACCAAAAACTTTTCCCCAATAGCACCTCCACTGGAGTTTCAAGACAAACCGAGAATCTCAATGCTGGATTTTTTTTGTGAAAAATTTGCTGCCCAAATAATAAGAAAAGCTATTTACGAATACAAAGATGGCGAACTTAAAAAGCTGAGAATATTGAGCCAATTACAAAGACCACTCCAGATATTGGGCAGATCTTATTTTACATCAGAATTTGTATCTTTCAGCCCATGCCACATTGGCAGACCTAACTCCAGAAGTTCCCTGGGGTCTTCCCGTCTGACCAGTTCCCACAATTCTCTATCTGTCCCAACGGCTCAAAAAGTGGATGATTCAACGTTTATCACTCAAGCTGTTTCTCATGATACCTTGTCTTCGAACCAGATCAGTGATTTGTATAATGTACCTTTTGACAGTGATATGTATGCTGTTCCTCTTGATGTGGTCAAACCACCTCTAAAACCCAAACGGACCCAACCCAAGAAGAAAAGACGAAACACTGCCTCGGGGTGCAGGGAGCTTGAAGTTAGGCACTATCGGATGATTTCCACTAAGAAAAGCACAATTAAATCGGAAAAGGTGATTCTTTCATTCAACACTTTTTTTCATTTCGGAGATGAATGATGTTAAATTTTAAAACACAGTCATAAATCTAAAAATATTTGATGAAATTGGTCGATACTTGATGAAAATCCATAATGTATTATTGTGAGATCTTCACTAAACAGATTTACAAAAATGCAACATGTGTTTCGCCATACAATGGCTCCTTCAGACTGTCTTTACTAACTAAATCTACATATTGAATATATATATATATAAGAAGCCAAGCCATTGTATGGCAAAACACATGTTGCGTTTTTGTAAAACTATTTAGTGTTCCCATCCCATCAGTTTTACCAAACTGATGGGGAATACAACCCTCAGGAATTGTTGTGCCACATAAGTATTCAAAATTTTGAAGCCCCTACAGTTTTAATGTATACATAGTATTGACACTCATCCACAAGCCAATGTTTTCAGTGAGCTATTTGCATTTTTATTGTTTCTATGCATAAAAGAAAAAAAAAAGTTTTAATAAATAGAAGTAGATAATCTAGCGTAAAGGAATATTTTTGCCCATGAAAAGTATCTGCATGTACGAGGGTGTTCTGAAAAGTCTCCGACCTAACAAAGATAATTTCTTCAGATTTTTTAAAAATTTTTCAACATTGTCTCCTTTTGAAGCTTGTCGCCCACTTATCCGGCACAGCACGGCCCGTCTCGTCAAAATACTGATAGGATTGAAACAATGAAAAAGAATGGACAACCGTTCACTAGCCGGCACGTCACAGCCATGAGCATCCGTCACCGTAAAGGATTCCAGCTCTCCGATCCTGTCCGGAAACGGTACGTGCTGTGACGGACTGGCCAAGTGAGCGAGTCGCCGGCCAGCATCAACTTGTCCAAACGTACCTGGGAAGTTTCTGTCTCTATGTTTTACTATTTCATCAATTGACAGCACAGTGTCAGACGGTACCTATGAAAATGGACGAGGAAAAATTGAGTTGCTTGTTAAGGCAGGCTCTAGAATATCCAGAATATATGTTGGTTGTAGCTGGACAAGTGGGTGACAAGCTCAACTCTTTACACTTTTCCAGCGATGCTCTCATCTCTGTAACTCGTTCAAATAGTACTCGGCGTTTTTCTCTGCAAAATAATTGTTCACGAAAGTGATTGCCCCTTCGTTTGACGAAAATCTCTGTCCTCTGAGCGCAATTTTCAGATGAGCAAACAAAAATAAGTCGCTTGGGGCTAGATCTAGTGAGTGAGGCGGATGGTCAAGCATTTCAAACCGTAATTCGTGGATTTTTGCCAATACAACCGCTGAGGTGTGAGTGTGCATTGTCTTGGTTAAACAGGATTTACTTTTTCTGCAAATGTGGCCGTTTTCCCCAAGTTCTGCCTTCAGCTTGTCGAGTAATGATGCTCTTGTATGGTGGCTCTTGTAATGGTTTTTCCTTTTTGAAAATAATCGATTGAAATAACTCCATGACTATCCCAAAAAACAGTCGCCAACACTTTCCCAGCCGAAAAAACAGTTGCTTTATTTGGAGCCAATTCACCCTCTGCAGTCCACTGTTTGGACTGTATTTTTGTTTTAGGCGTATAAGAGTGTATCCAAGTTTCATATACAGTAATTCATTAACGCAAAAACTGGGATTTATTGCGCCAACAGCTTTGGAAATGTTCGTTTGAACACGTTTTCGTTTTCGGCACCAAAAGCGCGGACAGCTTTCTCATCTCTAAATGTTGATTTAATATGTGACAAATACGTTATTTTGACATGTTTATAACCTCTGCTATCTCTCACTTTAATTCGACGGTGGTCTGGCACCATTCAGTGAACTTTGGCCATGTTTTCTTCGGTAGTTGCTGTTTTTGGACGTCTCGAACGTTCATCGTTTCCCAATCTTTTACGGGCACGTTTAAATTTAGCTGCCCAAAATTTCACTATGGTGAATGAAGGTGCAGAGTCCCCATACACAGAATCCAACTCATTTGCGTAAGCTTTCAAAAACAAATATTTGATGACAGCTCATTTTCATAAAATCACATCAACTCACTCAAACGACTGTTACATAACAACTGTGCCTCCAAAATGGCTGAAACTTTGGTGAGTAACTGTCAACAGATGAACAACGAAATTCACCAGCTTTTATTTACGTGTGCTGCTATCTTCATGTTGAATCGGAAACTTTTCAGACCATCCTCGTAGAATTATTCATTTTAGTTCACATTTCATTTTAATAACTTATTCTAGAAAAATATATGTCCCTACATATTTTGGGATGCCATGAAGATATGGCGAAACTGTTCATTCCAAACTCTTATCCACGATCTATCTCATAGTTGTTTCATTGACTTTCAGACACAAGCCTTGAAATCTGACACAAAAAGACACAGCCTAGCTGGTACTTCGGCCTCTATACAGGTTGAGCCGATTCACATGACCCTTCAGGAAGTGCGACAATACTTGCAGACATTATATTCAAGCTCTTCAGACTCTTCAGAAGTACAAGACAAAATATACAAGCCCAAAGCCACCATCTTAGTTACAAATAATAATAAATATCCTACAAATACTAGTCTGCTGATAAACAGAGATTGCACTGTTTCGAACACCAATGTTAGATCGAAGAAGAGTACTTTTTTGATCAATATCAAGAATAAAAAAGTGAAAGATTCCTGTGATAATATCGGAAAGCAAATCAACACGTCTCCGACGAAAAAAGACGATAAAAGGAGGAAACCTGCAAAAATATTCTCCTTCAAGCAAACCTTGTGCAACATGTTTCGATTCAAAAGGTTCCTCTCGCCGGAACACATGAAGGTCGGTGGGACTGAGAAAAATTATGGTGGTAACAGCAATATTGTAGGCGATGTACATAGTAATATTAGTAGCAGAGCTTTGCCACCTTTGCCGATGAAGGAAGTTATTGGAGAAGTGATTGACGAGGAGCAGACTTTAGATTTTGCAACAAGCATCCAAAGGGTTAAAGATGTAAGTATTCACTTGCCTCATGAATAAATGCTAGTTATTGAATTCACAAGATTCTCTCTAGAGAGCTGACTGCTGAAAGTGGGTCGCTTAAACGACCCGATGGAACATTCACTGCCTCTATAAAGAAACGTTAGAGGTTTTGATATAATAACACTTTCCTGTAAATCTGACTCTTGATAACAACTGAACTCCCGTCTTCAATGGCGCTAAATGCTCAAAAAAGAACGATTGGTCAAGAATGTTATCACAGCACCGGCGTGTTGAATAGGATATCAAGTCGTTGCAGCCCTTCAAATCTCCTGGAGAAGATTGTATACTTCCAGCTCTTCTTCAAAACGGACTGGATAAAATTTTACCTATTCTCATAAAATTGTATAGAGATAGTCTGGCATGGAATCATATACCACCTAGTTGGTCGGCAGCAAGGGTCGTATATATACCTAAAGTGGGTCGGAAAGAACCACATACTAAATCGGTACGACCAATCAGCCTTACATCCTTCCTGTTGAAAGGAGTTGACAGGATTCTAGAAGGACACATCAGGAGGGTGGCATTATATGAATCTGTCGATTTGCCGGTTTGATTCGCATTTGACAATGCACTACCTGAATCTATTGGATCATCTCTGGCTAGGAAAGGTATAGAATCCATAACTGGCAGATTTATGCTATGCTGGTATACAGAAGTGCAACTACGACTCTTCAAGGCAAAGCCATTGGGTTCAGGGTCACCAGAGGCTGCCCTCAAGGTGGGATACTATCTCCCCTTCTGTGGTCGCTCCTGATGGATAGTCTGCTTGATGCCCTCGTTAGAAGAGAGGTAGATCAGCAAGTTCGAGCAAGGTTCACGTTCATTGTGGTTTATTGGTGCCAGAGGGAGCAAATGTCTGTAAACCCCAAGATATATGTCCAGATATGGCCAGCGGCCATGGAGATCCTTCTAGAACTAACTTCTCTCACCTCTTTTCTGGAGAGATATGTACTGCATATATACTTGTGCACTTCGGCCAATTGCACAAGGCAATCTAATGCAGAGTACAGTTGACTGCTGTCCGACACTGACAGTCATAGCATTCTAGGAATGACCTCTGACATTATGGTTCCAACTGTCAACTACGAACTGTCTTATACAGTACTTTCGGGAGTAGAGAGGATTGTATCCTTCGGGAGTAAGAACTATCAAGAACAGATAGTTGTTGGTTCACAGATGGATCAAAAACACCTTCAGGTTCTGGTGCAGAAGTTTTCAGTTGTAGACGCAGGACAGAGATATCAACCTGCCTAGGGAACTTTGTGACTGCATTTCAAGCGGAAAACTATACTATTGAATTGTGTACAGAGAGATTGGTGGAATTCAACCCCACACAAAAGTCAATAAAAATTTTCTCTGGCTGTCACACGGCATTGGAAGCTCTTGGCTCCCATCGAGCAACGTATAAGTTGGTAGCAAATTGCCAAAAACGACTCTCGTTAATAGGAAGACTCAACAAATTGTCTAAACTTTGGATTCCTGGCCACACTGGCCTGGAACGCAATGAGCCTCTTGACTCCGTTGCAAAAGAGGATGCTGCAAGAAGCTTCATCAGAACAGAACCTGTCATTGGCGTTTCTTTAGATTTTGCGAAACAAACACTGAACATTTGGATGTCAAGAAGATTTAAACACTTTCAGGAAAATCTTCTAGGAATTGCTCACTCCAAGGCGTTTATTCACCGTTCGAAGCTTGATACCAAACAGTTGTTGAACTACGATGTCTATCAGGCCTCCCTACAAGTCACTATCATCTGAATCATCTGTCGGAATACAGTGTGGATCGCCTCTGTTTGGAAAATTATGAAACAGTAGAGCATATACTTTGTGCCTGTCCCGCTGCGGACCGAATCAGCTTTCAGAGTTTGGTGAAAGTACAGTTTTTCAATCTGACCTTACATATCATTCACTATATGAAGTAGTCGGCCTTGTTTATTTGGTCGAGTTTGAATAGGTGTAAGCCACAATAAACCCTTGCGGGTTGTTGGAAGGTCAAATGGGCACAGTCACACTCCTAACCTACCTAACCTACATTAAACTTATAGAAATAAAATAAAAATTTTTTCACAAAAGTTCATATAGATGCTGTTGAGGTATTGGAAACAAGTGTTCTCAATCCAAAACTTTGAGAAGTGCTCCTCAAGGTTGCTAGATTTTCATGTAAGTGAAATTTCCAACCACGCGTTCCCATTTATCACGTTGTGTGATTTTAATTTGAATGACATCTGTTCCATCTCCATAAAGAATGAAAAAAGTGTTTTTCGTGTGATTTATTGTTCATATGAGTTGTGTCGAAAAAACTTTTTCTTTGGAATGATTTGATGTTCATAGAGAAGTTGTTGCGCAAGGGCTTTTCTTTCCAGTCTGTGGCAATAAATGTGGAAACTTTACGGACAAATGGAAGAATGCACTTCATTTTGAAATAATCTCTTGATGAAGGTATGTTGATCATGCATATAGTCTAATCAACAAGTTCAAAAACATGAAAAATAGAGATAAAGGTCCTAAAAATATGAGCGATAGCTCATTCGATTCGGAATCACCTCTAGAAAAATGTTTTTGAAGGATTTTGGTGCAGGTAAAAAATTGC
>WOGQ01000711.1:0-11905 GCA_015342025.1 Leptinotarsa tumamoca | reverse complement strand
TTCCTTTCTTTGGAAGATTCTCTCATCCCTTTTTTTGTATCAGATGGAGTAGTAGAAAGCCAAAAACTTTCTTTCCCAAAAAATTCGTTTCTGAACTGTGATTGACCGCGAATTTACCCACAGCCCCGTAGGAAGCCCCGCAGAAGGATTAAAAAAATAATAATGAACTGAGGAAACAGATCATTTATCGAGGTTTTAATATTTTTTAAGGGTTCTGAAATTCTGAGGGTACAAAATCTGAGCTGAAATAGACTAATCTGATAACAGACTAGCAAAGACTTGGTCATCGTTACGTATAATAATATTATAATAATAAGTTTATTAGCAGTCTCTTGGTGACAATATAAACAATGTACAAAAACAGAGCAGTTTTTTTAAATAATAATTCCACAAAGCCAAACCGAGGGTGTCTGTGGTATTGAGTTTATGTATTTTTGATCTTTAAACATTATTCTAAGTGTTGAACATAAATGTTGGAAAACTGGTAGTTACCAAGTTACTGAATTCTAACTCATTGATAAAAAGGTGTAACTCTTTAAAAATCTAATAATATTGTAACGAGCATAATACCCCAATAATCTAAATTACATATATCTACACACACATACAAATATTTACCTATATACAGAAAAACAAATACAATAATTCACGATAATACAATAATTTACTAATGAACATATTATCACAGAAACAAATTTTAGATTTCAGATGCAAAGGAACGTTGGATACATATTCATTATTCGAACAATTGTAGAATGGCGCTTCTTTCTATGGAAAGCATAAAATGCTGTACATTTTTTTAAATTGAAAAAGAGAGTTTGATTCGACAATTTCTCTTGGTAGGTAATTGAAAAATCGTGGTGCTAAAAATGCTCAGCATTTTTGACCTATCGTTTTCCTTGCAATTGGAATTTTGAGTTTGTTGGAGTCATTTGCTCTCGTCAGATATCTCCGCGATATATAATCAAGCTCATTCGTTTTTTTTGTGTTTGAATAAATAGATGACTGACTTGCAAAAATATAATTGTCTTAAATTAAGGATTTCAATTTCTTCAAGTTAATAAGTTATTGATCTAAATAATAAATAGTATTGGTCCCAAAACCACCCCTTGTGGAACTTCACACTGTACTCTCCTTCACTTGCTCACATAACCATCTATTTTTACACATTGCCGGCGGTCTTTCGAGTATAATTCAAATATACTATAGACATTTCCACGAACTCCCACATTTTGCAAGGCCTCCAACAGCTGAGTATGGTCCACAGTGTCGAAAGCTTCTGAAAGATGGAGGAATACTCCAATCGCAGACCTGTGATTTTCTATTGCATAGTACAATTTTGTAGTAACTAATGACTTCTTTACTTGAAAGCCAAACTGATTGGACAAAATGATTTTGTTCTTGTCTAAAAAAGATTGTAATCGTACCTATATTCAGCTTCATTCAAAATATGACATAAGGGTGTTGCTGTTTCGGTGGCAATTTATTTGAGTGTTTCCACTTTCATCCCATCTATACAAGGAGCATTGTTATTTTTGAGTTCTGATATGATCATAACAATTTCCGTTTCGTTTACAGCTTGTAAAAAGATCGAATTTGGATTTATTTTTTGACTTGGTGATGATGTTTCTGGCAAGGTTTCAGTCAATTTCTGCAAAAAAATCGTTTGTCCTCAGTTTCTGACCCGTCATGAAGTTTCACACGATTAACTTCTACTTATGTATTATTAGAATTAGTCATATTTTTTATGGTTTTCCATAAGTTCTTGGAGTTATTTCTGTTTATTTCGAAAGGGAGAACCAGCCCCAAAGAAGGCGAAGACCGTTTCATTATGAAAACAGTATCGAACTTATTGAAAGTCGATGGAAAAAGTGTATAAAGCTGCAAGGAGATAATGTGTTTTCTTTGTTGGGCCAGCTATTTCTGGAACCACCCTCTATTTTAAAGCGCTGGTGAGCGGAAAACATATTTTCCTCAAAACAGATTACCTACATTAACCTAAAATTATATGTTAAAATAAAAATCTGTTTTGCTAGCTAAACTAGGATCGAAACACACTCCATATAAAAATAATTAATTGATTACAGTTAGGAGCACCTCAATTAATCAACGTCATCCTATGGCTGGGATTCATTCAAATAAACGAATGTTATTTACGTACTGTCAACGATGACATGAGTGGATTCAACTCATTCCATGACAAAAAATAATTTTATTAACGAATTGACTAGTTTTTCTTATGTTATCCGTATTTTGTACTGAAAGCCGATAAGCAAGTGTTTTACGGCGACAGTGTTCCACGTAGGTGAAATTTTACTTCTTTTATTTATTATATTGTGTAGGAATCCTGTGAACGATATTTGATTACGAATGTTCGGAATACAAACGGAATAAAGAAAAGTGTTTTTCGCATAATTCAGCGATCATATAAAAGTATTTGTTTCCAAAGTATTTTTCTTTCTTGTAATTCAATGTTTACATGAAAATAGCTGTTTCGAGAGGCCTTTTTTTCCAGTTTATGTCTGAAAGTTACTTCTTTGCATGATCTACACATTGCTTTCTTCTTTTCTTTGGAAGATTCCCACATTTTTTGTATCAGGTTGGAGCGGTAGAAAGCCAAGACCTTTCTTTCCCAAATATTTCTATTATTTTTGAAGACATACGGGTTGCATTTCTATGGTGACTGGCCATAAATCGGAAGGTGTGACATCATTATCGCAGAAACACCCCTCTTCCATCAAAATTGTGCGAATCGCTAATGGAAGCCAGTGATATAACTAATCACCGATAATTAAAGTAGTTGGCAGTCGTTGGCACGTTCTATCTACACCTCAATCGGGGAGAGTGTGCCAAATTACAGACGTTGAAATTAATGACGAAATTATGTGTTACGCATCTGTCGACATTTAGATGGGTGAGATAATTTGCCTTAACGTATAACAAAACTATAAAAAGGTGTCAAGTGCTATAAAATACGATCCTACATTAGCACGAAGCTTAAAGATAGAGTAATTAGTTTCGATAGTATGTAATTACTTCAGTTCACAATATTTTATTTGGAACAGTACATTAGACTGTTTTACTTGCTAACATTATTCCAATGAAACAATAATCCTGCTAAAACTCATTTACGGCTAATCAGTCAATTATTTTTGGTGATGCAAACAAGAAGATTTAAAAAACTATCATTAACAGTTCCTACAGTTGTTAAACTAAGATCGTTTGGAAAATTATATCGCCTATATGTTCATCCGTTTGTCGTGTAAAAATTGTTTTAAATTTTTTCTAGAACCTAGAAATTGCATACATTTATAGAGTGTCACAACCTCGAGATTCAATTAGTTTTATGATTTTTTCCTCAAACTTCCCTAAACGAGTTGCAAAAACTGTATATGGAACATTTTTCATCACTTTCGCCAAAGTGACCGAAAAAATGCTATTTTTTTTTAAATTTCATTAGTCTAGGAAAAATCGAAGATTCTTAAAAAATCATTAGTGTGAAGTTACCCACAACTTCTCATCCACATGATATTAAAAACACGATATATTATTGAAATATGTCGAATAAATGTGTCAGAATTTAAGCATTAATTCCAAAAAAACATGTAGAATAAGAGTATGATATTATTCAGGAAAAATTCATTTGAAACCCAAACAGGTAGTATATGGAAATTGGAAAATTGGTTTCTCGGTAGAAATTTTATGACTTGTAACTCAAAAGTATGTCATTTGAGATATCCTGAGTTCAACAATACCGAAGCCCAGGAAACACTCATCCAAAAAAATTAAGTTTCTCACTCATCAAAAATAGTTTGTTGATGAAAATTGTAAAGTACATTCTTCGAAAGTATGTCTATCGACGTGTTTGAACAGATTTGCGTACCATAAATTCCTTCGGTGTTAAAAAAAAATAGTTCAGTATTTTCGAAACTGAATTATTCAAAAAAGTCAAATTTCTCACTTATTAAAATTTGTTTGTTGATAAAAATTTTAGAGTACATTCTTCGAAAGTATGTCTATCGACGTGTTTGAACAGAATTGCGTACCATACGTTCCTTCGGTGCGAAAAAAAATAGTTCCGTATATTCTAAACTGAATTATTAAAAAAAATCAAATTTCTCACTTATTAAAAATAGTTTGTTGATAAAAGTTTTAGAATATATTCTTTGATAGTATGTCTATCGACGTGTCTGAGGAGATTTGTGTACCATACATTCCTTCGGTGCGAAAAAAAAATAGTTCCATATATTCGGACCTGAATTATTCAAAAAAGTCAAATTTCTCACCTATCAAAAATAGTTCGTTGATGAAAATTTCAGAATATATTCCACGAAACTATGTTTATTGATATGTCTGAACATATTTGCGCACCATACGTTCCTTCGTTGGGACAAAAATAGTTCCATATATTCGAAACTGAATTATTAAAAAAAGTCAAATTTCTCACTTATCAAAAATAATTTGTTGATGAATATTTCAGAGTACATTCTTCGAAAGTATGTCTATAGACGTGTTTGAACAGATTTGTATACCATACGTTTATTTTCGACAAAAAGGATTGAATCCCCACCCTTCTAATATGAAAATATTTCAGAATCCCCAAAAAATTGAAAATGAACTTTGTATGTCGGGCTTATTGCCTTTTCTGAAATAATACATTGGAGGTTGACTGTAATATTCCGTATATATCAGATTCGAAACTTTTCATCAACAAACTATTTTTGATCAGTGAGAAATTGCCCAGAGAATGCCTAGTCTTTCCTGGGCATTCGGTATTTTAAACTCAGGATATCTCAAATGACATACTTTTGAGTTACATGTCATAAAATTTTTACCAAGAAAGCAATTTTCCAATTCCCATGTACTACCTATTCCGGTACAAATGAATTTTTCCTAAATGATATCATACTCTTATTTTACATGTTTTTTGGGATTAATGCTTGTATAGGGACAGTTGGCTGATATAATGAGTTTACGTAGAATGCTGACTCATTTATTCGACATATTTCAATAATATATCCTGTTTTTAATATCATAACATCGAAATACAGGTAAAATTGATAATATTTGCAATCTGGCAACAATGTTCTCAAATCTGTGGATGAGAAGTTGTGGGTAACTCCATACTCATCCGTTTCGCAGCTACAAGGAATCCGGTATACCCAAGGTGTTGCTAAAGTTTCTCTGGGGTCTTCAGGTGACCATACATTTTGTCTGATAGTTTTTGTTGGCTCAAATATTAGTTTTACCTAATATTGGTTTCTCCCAATCCGGTCTATAACATTTTTAACATAGGGAAGGAAAGCTTTTCCCTTGACAAGCCTAGATGACGTTCTTTCTCCTGGATCCTATGGCCCGCTCGAATTTTCCTTTGCTCTACCCATTCTTTGAAGGCGTTTTGTAAGTGTTTGTGTTCCTTGGGAAGCCTGGATTTAGAGAATGTCAAAGGAACACAACGTGGAACCAATATCCAGGCCAACAAAAACTTAAATGAAATGAATAAAAACACTTTTGTCTAAATACAACTGGTAAATTTCATTTATACGACCCGTTTCGAGTTTGATTCCATTATCTAGTATAATGGGGTCAAACCCGAAACCGGTCGTATTAATAAAATGTATACGACCGGTTTTAGACAAAAGTGTTTTTATTCATTTCATTTAAGTGATTATGAATTACCATAAAGTAAACAAGTCATCAATCACACATACCAACAAAAACTATCAGATAAAGTCTAAGGATCCCAAAAACTTTCAGCAATACCCGGGATATACCCAAATTCTTCCAACTGCGGGTCGGTACACATTGGAACCACGGAAAGAAGTGTAGGTACCCGTCTCTCTAAACACAAGAGATATTGTCGATTCGAACAAGCCGGCAAATAGAAAAGAAAAGGCCGTGAACATTATTGAAGTCTGGCTACCTGTGCTTGTAAGTAAAGATACAAGGTCAGGTGATCCGAATAAGATGAACAAAGTCACGCCCACTAATAATATAAAATCGGAGTCAAATACCAGAATCGTAGTTAATGCATTTGGAACAACGAGAAGCACCAACTTGGGCACTGCAACTGGTACCACATCGCCTTTGATAATGTCTGCCGTAGTAGTAGACGAAACTTCAGACACAAAAACCTGTACACTACGGCTAAAAACCTGGAAAATAGTTCCACACAGTTTTCTTCGGCCGTGAAAGTTAATATTAACTGATAGGGTTATTTGAATACTGGAACTTTGTTCACCAAATTAGATAAGTATTGCCATAAATGACACCATTCCTTCAATTAGTCCAATTCCAGCATTACATAAAGAGAAAAACTTCCATCCCCTTTCAAAAAATCATTTTATATTCAAAGAAAATCCAGATGGACTCTGAAAAAAAATAACAAAAAATTGACTCCTATTATAACAAAGACAGACAAATTTGTAGGATATCGGAGAAGGATTTACTTAGAAAAAAAACAAGATGCTAATGGAAAAACAAAACGAAAATTATCAAAAATTACATCCACACCCAAGAAGAAAAAAGTAATGCATGACGCTACCAAAGACAAAGACGGCAATTCAACCATAGCTTCAGAAATCAACAATAATTCCACAGTCCATGGAGTTGCTGCAACAGACGTGAAAAAATGATGTTTAGAAGCCATTAACAATATTTTTTGAATCATTGTATTCTACATTATTGAAGTGATTAATTGTGGGAAACCGAGTATGTCGTCTTTTCTTCTTTATAAAAGACCAGAACTTCAGAATTCCCTATATGTTTGTTGCCTGTGTGCAATTTCTATATTTGTTTTGATCTGTTTTCGTAGGAAGGAGAATTGAACTCTATAAATATCTCAATAGGATCCTTTCAGTTTCTGGAATACTGTATTTTCTTGTTCTATTCTACGAATAGTACTTGTTATTGTTATCCATGGTCGATATTTCCTTTGAAAGTTTGAAATTTTTCGATCAAACATCCCCTACAACACAGAGTAAAAACCATCTAATGCTGCGTTTACATCTAAAGAACTTTGAAGATAATTTCAATCAGTATTCAGTTAATCTGAGTATAGCGCTGGAAAATTAGCTTTCTTAAAGTTGTAATTGTATTTTTCTGTGTTGTATGAAATATCAGAGTGACACTCATTGAGGTCAATTGAGATCTCCACTTACGATATCAAATTTGACTAACATGAAACACTATCATCCTCAATGACGGAGTCCAAAATTCAAAAATGAGACATTTAGGTTATAACCTCATCAGATCGTTTCGAAAAATATCCACAAGATAAATCACTCATTTTATACATAACATTACTTTATGTCACCGATGATATATATAAAATCGAGAAAGGTTAATGCAGTCAAGCTGCTGGAAAATAATTCCATGAAAATCAAAATATAAATAGATAAGTACTTTCTGATCATTTCCATATTGATTTTAATTTAAGAGCCACCGGTAGACAGCTGTTTCAGCCTATTGGCTATCGTCAGTACCGGGCAGGCGGTCCTCGATTGGAGACAAAATATGAAAAACCAAGAAAAGTACTTAATAAAAATAACTGCGTGAACGTAAGCGAAAGAACCACCTATTGGTGTGACACCCAAGTCAACTTGCCAAGTTTTTATGTCAGTGTTGGTGGTTTGACCAATCAACCGACAACTGCGACATCATAGTCTCCCATGGAGACTATGATGTCGCAGAAGGAGATGTGAAGCTGACAGTAACGAAATCATTGACAGTGATTTTTTAATTTTATTGCCAACATACAATGAGAGATAAAAAATAAAAAAAATTAAAAATACCAACTATCTATATAGGGTGGCCAATATTATATTATCTTTGGAAGGGTTATATCAGTTGTTAGAAGTCCCTTGTAGAGGGCGACTTAGTAGATATGAATAAATTGTGCTAAGATGATTTATGTCAGTTCTATAATTGATTGAATTTGGTTCTTTATGCAGTAGACTACTGCATACCTTGCACACAATGTGATAATAAAGGAAATTAAAAGACAGAATTTGTTCTCATGAGAGCGATATTAGAATTTAAAAAAAACCTGTGCTCAAGCTCAAGGGGAGATGTATTTAAGAAAGATTAGTTTACTTCTCCATATTTATTTTAAATCATGAAAGGAAAAGAGGAACCAACTCATTCAAAAATAAACTCATCACAAATATGTATAGATCATGCATGAAAGATCCTTTCAGATATGAATTCACTGAAAAACCCACCCAAAACAACTACTTTCACTTGAAAATTAAAAAAAAATTGAACATTGGAACATATGCAAATCAATTTTTTCTTTTCAATTAGATCTCTAACCATTCATTCTAGAATTGAATCAGATAATACCCATAGGAACGCTACACACCTATACTATATGAAAGAGTTACGATATTGAATTTCTCCTGCATGGAACACTATCATCCTTATCAGCTTACTTCCAGTTTAATCCAGTTACCCACAATTTTTGTATAAATATAGATGAAAAAAATTGTCTTCATCGATAAATGAGACACTATTGAAGATTACAACTTGCAAATCTATATTATTGCTTTTTGATTTTGAAATATGTTTGCACTTTGCTTCTGTCTAGTTAAACTATAAAACTGATTGATATTGAGACAAATATCTTTTTGAATCATCGTTATTTCATTTCGTCTGCAGTAATTTTCCAATCTGGTCCAAATTCAAACTTGAGTCATTACAGTTTGGCGTTGGTAAGTTTCATTTGAAACAGTGCGGTTTCACTGATGGTGCTGTATGTTTTTTTCATGAATTTTTCAGGAGAACGATGCTCTGGATTACTTACTTACGTTGTTCTTGCCTATTTTGATATTATTTTTCACAATTTTTCACTCAAATAAGCGATGACTATACATCAGATATATCCTGTATACTGGAATGTAATCGATTCTATCCAATTTAATTGCTCTTCAATTTATTTTTCAATCATGTTAATGGCCAATCGATTGGTGAGCTTTTGCTGACAATGCCAAAGCTAACAAATGAATGGTTGTTTTCGAAATTGGTTTTATGATCAAGAGCAGGAATCTAGTCAAATAAACCAATCGAGAAGTCTAGAACCTATAACTCAAACTGCTGTTACCGGGTTAGTTTCATGAAAGTAGAAATCATTGAGAAGGTTTTTATGATGAGTGGCTAGTACTCGTGATTTCCTATCTACATTTTCAAACTCAATTTAGCCGGGGACATTATTTCTATTATTCATTTTGATTTCTATTGCTTCGCAACTCAACATTGTATTTCACAACAGTGTATTTCGGGATGGATGGCAGAGGAAATAAATTTGTTTTGCTGAGATTATACAAAGCGTTCCTAGCGATCGGTCTGTAGCCGGTCGATTCGACGTGGGTGCTTTGTTCACTCACTCATATCGACCGCCGTGTTGGTCGGTGGTTCAAGCCCCAGGCTGAACGATCGATTTTCACTTGCTATCGTCCAACCCGTGTTAGGAATCACACATTAAAAGGTAAGACCTCGTTAATCTATTATTGATTTTGAATTCATTTTCGGAAAAAATCTTGCAAAATTACGTTCTGAAAATCTCAACTTCTGAACTACCGAAAGATGAACATTCAAGGAAGAATTATTTTCTCGCCAATATTGGGATGACCCCAGATATTTCCTAAAATTAATTTTCATTCTCTCCAGTGGCGCCTGTGTGCATTCTACATTGAAATATTCCAAAAGGTGAAGTAATTTGTCACTGATTTTTAGGTGAAACTTAATTTTGAAATAATCATTTCCTCGTGAGCAGATCTGAACTACCGTTTGGCATGAAAAATAAAATTCATGTATTCACATCTCGCAGCACCAATATATTTCAATGATTTGTTTGAAAACATGACTTTTGTTGTTGGAATTCTACAGCAGTTAAATGAACTAGACCTTTTCAACCAACTGGAATGAGCATGAATCAGTGTTCATGACAAGCGCTGCCAACACTGAAATTGTTCAGTGATTATCATTAGAAACATATAAGAACATATGCTATCACAGACGGAGTCGTAATTGAAGTAGCAAACGTTCTGTAGACAACATCAGAGGAATGTGCGTTGACTGCGAGTACGAAAGCTATAACTCAGCAATGACTGCCTGGTTAGCTACGTATTTACTCGTACTTATAAACTCAAAGAGTGGCGGGGGCGATGGTGACGATGGTAGTGGAGACAATGGTGTAGGCGATTTTGGGGGTGTTCATGCAAATGTTAACTCTTGATTGGTCTGCACTTTTTCTGGGTTATTCTGATTGTTCCGCGTTGTTGACAGGTATGCTACTAGTGGGATGTCAATCAAAGTTATAGTCTTGTACATTTCTGACCTTCTTGGATACTGTATTTTTCTGGTTCCATGAGAAGACAACTTACTCTTGTGTTCTTGTATCCTGGTGTTGATGCTGCGTTTGGTAGTTTCAATGTTAACTAGGCCACAGAAACAGGAAGTCCTATGAACATTAGCGGATGTCAGAGGCAATATTTCATCCGATCTAATAGTGTTGAGCTGTTGATTAGTTGTCTAGTAAACGGTCATTCTTGATGCTGTGACGTTCAGACAGTTTTTGACTTTGTTTATGGGAGGCATATAGACTGCATCGCATTGTGGGTTATATCGTGATCATGGTGGAGTTTTTCTTGTGCTGAGATATAGAGCACCTTTGTGCTGAAGATCCATTAGCCTCTAGAGCTCTTGATGAAGGAGTCCTTTAAGAAGATCACAAATTCTGGTAGCACGATCAAAACATTTTTCATTATAGCACGATTTGCCCTGGATGGTGGTTTAAATTCTTGAAGTTATCAATCAGTGTGACTGACCTAGTTTTTCTGTTGACCAGTACATCAAAAAATGATTTTTCCTTCGTTTCCCTTTTCTATGGTGAACTGGATACGAGGATGAATGGAGCTGATATAACGTATGAACTGTTTCAATGCTGGTTTCCTATGACTCAATACTGAAACAAAATTAGATACTGGAAATGCCCATGCAAATGTTCTTTGGAAAATACTAGGAAAGTTTTTGAAAGTACAACCAGAAACTAGAAACCAGAAACTAGAAAGTATCCAATCTTTTGAGATCCAGACCATATCACAGACCATCATGATTGATCAAGTGATTATGATGATTTTGATTTCAATATTCGCTCGCCGGAGTACTGGAGCTCGCTGTCACTTCATAGTGCTTGAACCACATATTTTACATTGTAAAAAAACCTCTTTCATCAGAATTAATAATTCCTCTCTGGAAAACCGTCACTAATTCAACTCAAAAAATCTTTCATGGATGGAATATAGTGCGAAATCAACTGATTACCCCAAAATTATTCTACAAGTTGATATAAAACTGATCCTGTTGACGGAATTCCAATGTTGTATGTGGGTTTTCTTCAGCCCAAAAAGTATTACTAGTATTATGCATGTTTTGGATGGCCTAGCATTACCGATAATATCCAAGATAGATCGGAGCTTGGATTTGTAATAGACCGCCTCTGGGAACCCCGTTCATCATTAATGACCGCGGACTGAGTTTTATGTGTATTCTATGGGTGGTGTCCTTGAGAAAGAAAATCATTGCCTTATCTCAGTTCATATGAAGTGTTTTCTTGAAGGAACTGAAAAATAACCGTTTATAATGTTATCATATTATCATAATTATCAACAGATAGAGGAGACAGGAAATTACGGAAGCGTAGAAGGGTAAAAGATTATTTGTTCATTTGATTCACCATAATTTCGACTTAAAAGTCGAAATTTCGACTTTTATCTCGTAATTTCGACTTTTATTTCGTAATTTCGACTTTTATCTCGTAATTTCGACTTTTTTCTCGTAATTTCGACTTTCATCTCGTAATTTCGATTTTCATCTCGTAATTTCGACTTGAAAGTCAAATTTGACT
>WOGQ01000710.1:0-17128 GCA_015342025.1 Leptinotarsa tumamoca | reverse complement strand
GCACAATTTATTTTTTATCTCGAAAACAGATAGAGATAGGTATAGGACATTATTAACAAAAAAGTATTAAAATACCAGAGCGATTTCAAAAAAAGTATTGTCTTCATTGCAAAATTTGTATGCATGAACTATTTTTATCTATTTGTGTATTGATGAACCTAACATTCCTTTCTGGCAAAAAAGGTTACAAATATATTGAACTGAATTGAATTGAATTTTATAATTTAATGGGTTCGAAGGAAATAATCACTCGGAACATTTGCACAAATTGGTGCACTCAAAATGTAGCTCTTGATAATATTCCACTTTTGCAAGTTTGAGATACTTTTTTTCGTTCATTCTTTGGTCAGTTATGTATACAACTAGTCTCGTTCATTTACTAATCTCCACACAGATATTCGGTATCCCACTCCTGATTTTCCTTTAACCCCTCTACCCTTGTAATAGAGCAACAGCAGTGGCCGTTTTCATGGTCCTCGCACTCGGGCGTTTTTTATCGGGCGACATTCCAACCGGAAAATGAACACTCCTGTGGTGACAAAAGAACATTCCATCATTTCCGGAAAGATGGTCGCCATTAGAAATGCATAAACGGGGATTTCCCGCCAGTATTTTACAATCCGGATCTTTTTACGGTTATCGCCCGAAATGAATCGGAAAATTGGCGCCAATCAATTGCCTTCCGATATGGACTCCGAGTCCAAAACGGGCCGTTAGTTTCTACTTTGAATTTTCCGCTTTGGCGGATTATTTATGAGTGCCAGGGAGAGGAAATTAGAAAGATATCGCTTTCGTGATTGGTCTTCTGGATTGTATGAATCATACGGAAGCGCAAAAGGGATATTGGGAGTATCAATAAAACATTGAATAGGAATGATCCTGTATTCGGGTCAGTTGACCCGTTGAAATTTGGGATAATTGAATTAATGCATGAATACTTAATTTTGAACAGTTAACTAGCAGATTGTCCAAATCGATATTTGCAATCAGGAGACTTAAATCAGTTGTGAACTTGGAAGCTGCTCTCTCCGCTTACTATGGAATGTTTCATAGTGTTATGGTTTATGGTATCGTTAACTGGGGATATTCCTGTCACAATACATCAGTATTTACCGTCCAGAAAAGAGCTATACGAGTATTAGCGGGCATACCAAACACTGAGACTTGTAAACCATGGTATATCAAATTCAAGATCTTGACACTTCCCTCAGCTATAATATATTATAACTTGATTCATGTGAAAACACACAGACATAAGTACCGGATGAATGGAGATAACCATAACTATTCCACAAGGACCAGATCCCATTTAGCAATTCCTCACAACAGGTTGACATCCACCCATAAACAGTTGATAGGAATTAAATTATTCAATTCCCTTCCACAACCACTGAAAGATGCCCCATTAGCTAAATTTAAACTAGTACTCAAGCATCACCTCCTTCAAACCGCCTATTATGATATATCTGAATTTCAGTACTCATCATGTTGAATTTTATATATACCTCAGGTTTACCATTTTTATATGTAATTATTTTTTATTAACGATTATTGTCTGTTAGGTCCATGTTATATTCGTAATGAAGATATTTATTTATAAGACATACTGTGTCTGTATATATGTTGTATTATTTGACAAATTGTGTTAATTTTAATTGTGAACTGTGATATTTTACATTTATACATTTTTACTTTTTGAATCTACTATATGTGACGTATATACATACACTTCTGTGTATCTATCTATATATATTATTTAATTCACGTAGACGAAGAGTCAGCCATGTAGTACGACTTTTCTTGGTGTGTACACAGAAATACAGTCACAGTAGACTTAGCACATAGCAGATTTTTAAGCAGTAGCAATTTGTCAACAGTGAAAACCTATTTCGAGTTATGGCAGACCACCTGGCATCTGATGGATATCTTGAAGCAGGCTACGAATATATTATGATAGACGACTGTTGGGCATCCAAAGAGAGAACAAATGAAGGCAAACTTCAACCGGATCCAATCAGATTTCCCAGCGGATTGAAGAACCTGTCAGATTACGTAAGCAAAGTTTCTACCTCAACTTGAAACATTTTAAATCAGGTGCACGGCAAACGTCTACGTTGGCGCCGATGACCCCAATATATTCCTTCATTTCTCGTTTACCGTGTTATAGGTACACAGTAAGGGGTTGAAATTTGGAATTTACGGAGACTATGGAACCCTTACGTGTGGTGGTTACCCAGGCAGTAAAGATTACTTGGAAATCGATGCGAATACTTTTGCCGAATGGGGCGTGGATTACTTGAAATTGGATGGCTGTTATTCGGATTATCATACGATAGAAGGAGGTAAGTGCATATTTTGCATAAGAGGGCTAACTTGATAGTATTATAAACGGAATATCTTTTCAGGTTACATCAAAATGGGCAAATATTTGAACGCGACCGGTCGTCCAATAGTTTACTCTTGCAGTTGGCCAGCCTATCAAGAACCTGAAGGGCTGAAAGTGAGGAATTCCTGCTGTATTATATTATGTTGTTACAAAAGTTTTGTCCGTTCCTATGAGTCTGCTTTAAACTGTAATCTCTCAGTGACTCCTCATTCAATTTGATCGGAATAAGCGTCATTTGAATCACTGCAGTTTTGCCAACGTGACACAGGTCGATTAATTTCGTCATTATGGAAATGGAGCGCTCGAGATTCGATGAAATCGACGATGGCCGTTTTTGTCTGGTTCTGATTGGCAAACATTCTACCGGTGAGAAAGTTATCGAAGTGTTTGGGGAGAATGATATGGGTGAGACAGACCACCATACGGACAAAACTTTTGAAACAACCAGTAAAAATTTTGAATATTAACGATGAGTATCTTCATACTTTATTCAATGTTTCAGTCGAATTATTCGTTGTTGTCGGAGGTGTGCAACCTTTGGAGAAACTGGGACGACATTGAAGATTCCTGGTATAACGTTACCGAAATTTTGCAATGGTTCGCTGATAACCAGGACAGGATTTCGCAGTTTTCTGGCCCGGGGCACTGGAACGACCCAGATATGGTAATATTACACTTTAACTCAGAATTTTTAAAAAATATTCGGAGTAAGGAATCGCACGCATATTTGACAAAGTGTTATCATCGCTCTGATTCCAGCTGATCATTGGAAATTACGGTCTGAGCTTCGAACAAAGCAAGGCCCAAATGGCCATTTGGGCCGTAATGGCTGCTCCTCTCATTATGTCTGTTGATTTGCGTACAATCGATCAGAAAGCAAAAGACATTCTCCTCAACAAAGATGTGATAGCCGTCAATCAGGATCCTTTAGGGATCATGGGGCGACTTGTTTTAACCGTAAGTACATCACTATTCATCTGAGTGCTCTTCAAAAGATGAAATAGAAAAGTTTAAAATTCAGTAATCATATTTTTTTGGAGAAAACCCGCACAGGAATTATTGATAATTAACAGTTGGTCTGGAAAGTTGATAGGCTAACATAGAACGATTAACATAACGATTATAGCGGTCGTACAATTTTTTGATAACATTTTTATAATCGGATTTGTCTTTAGCCTCAAAATAGACTTCAGTTTCTTCATCGGTGCTAAATTTCTTTCCAGTGATTATTCTCTTGATGTCTGAGAACGAAAAGAAGTCATTGGGGACCAGATCTGGGGAATATGGTGGATACGGAGACAATTCGAAGCCCAATTTATGCAATTTTGCCATCGTTTTCATTTATTTGTGATTCGATGCATTGTCTTTATGAAAGAGTTCTCTCTTTTTCTCTCAAAATGGGGACTTTTTTTCGGGGGTCTTTTTGCAAGGAAGAACTGAAAGGATAGTTGTACATAATACAATTAGTGATTTCAGTCAGGTGTTCCCCAAAGTTACATGCTAAGACCTTTGTTATTTTTCGTGTATACGAATGATTTGAATCATCATTTCCACTGAAAATTCATTGGGGCTCACAATAGGTCAACTTTATCTGAACAAATATAAACATGACCAATTTCAATATCATGTCCATTCGAATTTCATATTTTTATTTTCAGAAAGAAAGGATCGATATCTGGACCAAGCCGGTGCTTCCAAAAATAGACGACAGTTATTCGTATGCAATTGGATTTCTAAGTCACAGAGTCGATGGGTACCCTCGCAGAATTAATTTCACGATGTCCGAATTGGGTATTAATGGTTCTAAACAATATACTCTGAAGGTAAGGTCATGGAAAGTTTTATCTATTATATATCTACAGTACATTTAGCTAAAAAAACGTCAGAATTTAGACTCGCATAGATTTTGATTTAATCGAGAAACTACTCAAATAATAAAAGTGTTGTTGATTCTATTATTTGTTAATTTAGTTTTGAATGTCATTTCGTCATATCCGTTTTCTTATTTTTTAGGATCTTTTCGAACCAGAAAATGAACAGAAGATTGTAACAACTAAGAAACTTGTTTTTATAAGAGTTAAGCCTACAGGTAAAAATATGTCGTTACTTATAAAAATCACTCTTCTGATCTACTCATGAATTGCCTTACAGGTGGTGTACTACTATTAGCTACTCCAGAAGATAATTCTATCAAGAACAAGAAAAGATGATTTTTGAAATAACTGACTATTGATTGATTTAGGAAATAAATAATTACATTGTTTGGTGTTTTTTCACAAATACTTTTCAGCTGTTCATTTTCATTCAACCATATTGTTAGTTGTATTAAAGTAAAATGAGATGTCTCTTTACATTTTCGTAGTTTTCATTCAGTCAACTTGTTTATAGTGATTTGTACCTATTGAACTCGGAACTCAAGGACTCAACATGAAAGTTATCCTAAGAATATTGTGCCCAAAAATACCTTACAAATATATGTAATATATACAAAAGACATAACAATTGTTGATTTGTTACAATTGAAAAACTAATGACATGTGCATGAATGTTTTTATTAAATGTATGATTTGATGTTAACAGTGGGCTAGGAAGTCGAAAACTAGATACTTCATACAGGTGGAGCAGATAATAGGTGCCATTCCATATATTTTGTTGACTTTCATAACAATTCAGAATGACATGTTGAAATGTAAGACCTCGCTAATTATCAATAAGACAAGTGTTGACTTTGGAGCTTTATCGTCCGTCCGACATGATCATGTATCATCAACTTTTATAAACAATTTATTGATACCTTGGCTTATATTATTGCAATTTTCGAAATGATCTCTACTTTTCTCCGCAAGTAAACCACATAGTAAGAAAGAATTACCTTAAACCCACTAGTTTTAGGGTAGGAGTTTAATCCCATATTTACCGTTCCATGAATCCGAATATTTATGTCTTGTGTTCCAAAAGAAACCACCCATTCATGTTTTCTCAGGTAAATACTTCTTGAACAAAGGGTGTCGGTTAGCATTTCATTACATTGGGACATACTCTAATGAAAGATGACATAGTATTACATATGTTTTGTGGTGCTATGATTTTCCCGATTAGCGATAAAGATCAGATAATCCGATATTTCAATCTCTTTGCTGCAATTTGTGATGTCCATTTTTATCAGTAAAAATTTTGGGTAAATTGTATGGATGCGACTTTGAGGGATTGATTTTATGAATTTTAAGTGAATAACGGAACGCAGCCTTGAATTTGGAATGGTTCGGAAAGCAGTGGCCATCTTGACAATACCTATTGACGTTTGAGATCACAGAATATAAACAATTGTTTACTATTCTGTGGTTCGACATTTCACGTTATTGTAGTAGGTGAAAATATCTGCGCTAGATTTCCTAATGTAGTGTCGGCAGGTTGAAAGATAATGTGTAATGTTTGCTGGTTTTAAGGAGTTTTAAACATAACGAAAATGAATCTACAATGTTCTAAAAATATTTTTAATATCGTATTATAGGAAACTATATATTTTTTCTTTAAGTAAAATGACTGATAAAGCAGATATCCCAAGAGATGCCAAATTCTCTTGTGAAGATCTTTTTCAAGCAGATTCCGATTTTAAGTACAAATCAGAAATCGATCCCGATTTGAAAGAGACATTGAAAGACATTCCAGGCGCTCTAGAGTACATCCAGAAACTGGAAAAACTGATAGTAAAGCACCTGAAGAAGATAGTTAAATTGAAAAACAAGCTGAAAGTAAGTCGAATGTTGCAAAGTAGTTCAATATTATATAGTTCATACTTTTTTTTCAGAAGACTGATAAACTCGTAGATGTTTTTACACAAACTGATTTCGAAGCAGACACAGAATATACAGTTTGTAATTCTGATGTAGGCACTGAGATACCAGTTGGTGAGCCAAAAAGTTTGGCAGACGATATCAAAGACGCAGCTGAAATGGCTATGAAAAACACTGGGTTTGTCTATGAAGAAACATCTGGAATGTATTACGATTATAATACAGGATATTATTATAATGCGGTATGTAACTTTTTTGGAGAATGAAAACTTAATCTTTCTAATTGTCAAATATCTCGAAAACCTTTTTAAAACATGTTCTCAGTACAGATAAAGTCGAATTACTTTAACATGTTCCACTTTTATTTCTCTGATGGAAACTGTGTGGAAACTTCTGACATTTTGTTATTAAGCAACTCATATTATAATAAAATTCAAAAGTTTTAATGAACAATTAAGATGATTGATTATATTTAATTTCAATATAGGAATATGGACTCTATTATGACGGTTCAACAGGAACATATTTAAATTACAATCAAGATACCAAGTCTTACGAGTTCCATTCTCAAGTGAGCTTACAACCAGCAGAGCAAAAACCAACCAGAAGAAAAAAACGTAAAAACAAAAATGGCAGCAGAAATAAAGTGAGTACTGATCCGTTGCATAATAATTGATTTTAATGATGTCTCATTGTTCCAGGTAAAGTCTTCTTCTGATTTGGAGGACCTAGAGAACTCTTTCAATAATATGAGCATAAATAATCTACGATCCATTGCTCTGGGTACGTATAGATCAATAATACAGTATTGTTTGTAGGACACTAAACGACAGCGTGGGGACGAAAATTCGCACTCGCCCAATAGGGATTTTGAGGAGGGAGAATGTTCTGACAGCGGAGGGATTTCTTCCAATGATGGGGCTGACTCGGATTCGAGCGGTATAAGCATTTTTAATTTTTTTTGCCAATGGGTTATTACTTACTGTTCATCTCCATTCAGTAGGGTTTTTTTCATGATTATTTACAGCTGGTGACTATTTGCTTCATCTCACACGAAATTTTCTATTCGACACTGCAATTTCATAAATTGGTAAGGGAATTTAAGGTGTCAAGAAATGGAGGTGAGGAGTGATGAAAAGTTGATATGAGAAAGTCGAAATTTTTCCTTTTCCTATATGGTATCTATGTTTATTGGCCTATTTCCTAACTTTGTTTTGGAATTAACATATTTGAATTTGTTATAACAGTAGCTACAAAGATCGATACAAAAAATAAGGGGTCTGTATTGAAAAAATAAAGTTGATGAAATCTACTGGAAGAAACGCCACATTGTAAATTGGTTTATATCATATTATAACAACAATGAAACGGTATCCAAAGTTCATCTGCCTTTTTTTTATATCATTCCAAATGGAGGCGGTAAAGACATGAAACAAAATTCAACAATTCTAGTTTTGGTAGATATTTTAAAGATAACCTCTGATGTTCTTGATCTGAAAAGACAGTATTCTAGTTTCAGAAGATAAGAAACTCTTGTCCAATTTAACCGACCTTGAAAATCTTAACATTTCCAAGATAGCAATAGTGGGATCGGCTGAAAAATATGACCTGAATATTAATGGTTTACCTTATCCCATGACCTCATTGAATATCAAAACTATAATGTATGCAGATGATACAGCTTTGAGCAAAACATTAGGTGAATTTGACGTAATCATTCAAGAACCACTCTAGATAACAGTTCACTAGTAACGTCAATTGATGCATCAATTCGACAACAAGCATATTGATAAGATTTGTAAAAAGATATCCTCAATATCTTATTGTATTTAACGCTGGAATGTAAATAGATCACTCTTAATAATGTACTGCCATGCATACTTTCATTGTAATGTTTCCTATGGTGTTATAGCTTGGGGAGCATCTAGTGATTGTTCCAGAATACTCAAAATTCCAAAAAAAAATCACATAGCAGGATTTATTAGAAGGACAAGTTGCAAATTCATCTTCAAAATCTCAGAATATTGACTGTTACAAGTATAAACATTTATGAGATATTAAAATATGTAAAACCGCATATAACCAGTTTTCCTATTCTTGATGGTAATAAGAATTATAATACTAGAAATTCCCTACAGTTGGAAGTGCCAACACACAGATTGGTTGTAGTTGTATCTGAATCATATCCCAGGCTTATGGCCATTAAATTGTACAATAAACTTCCAAGTACAATAAAAAATCTGGCTCTAAAACAGTATAACTATTAAATCAAAGAGTTGCTCCTGGATAAATTATATTATTCTCTCAAAGAATATATGGATGATAACTTATCACCCTGTACATGTGTAACATTTTAGGAAGATTTCAATAGTGATGCTGTTACATAAATAACAGATAATTTTTGGTTTTGACTTTTATATAGTATGTACATGTCCAGCATTTTAGGCTGATATTAATAACGATGCTGTTGCATAAATAGCAGATTATTTTATATTTTCACTATTATATATTATTATCTATGTAAATTGTATATTGTGCACGGATATTGTATTTTTTATTTTGTATTTGTACACGTTTTGACATTCTTGATGTCATCTATAGATGATCCGACTTAATGAATATTAATAGTATTATTATTACATCATTATCATCTTTTTTCAATAAAACCGTCTAGTGTTTTTAGTTTGACGTTTTTGGCTTCGACTTTGAAGCCATTTTCAAAAAGCTATCACTACACTCAGGTCTCAATCTGCCTTTTTGTCTGTTACCTATTTTTTAAAATCTTATATTCTCAATTTTCATGATTTCAGACTGTTTTATATTTTTTTGAACTGCAGCAATCTGACAATGGCTATGTTCAATCCAAGTACTAATTCTTATGTAATGAATGATTTTTTTTCAGATACCGAAGCACATGGGAACAAAAACCAGTACTGTGATTTGTGCAGGGTCTTTTTTCAAGAAAAATATAGTCGAAACCACCTTTACAGTAAAATCCACCGATCCAAGCTGAAAGAAAATGATAAAACAGGTATATTCATTGAAATATAACATATTTTAAAGAATTTTGAGGCATGACATATATAGTCTACACGAAGTCAATCCGAAGTCTGTCTAGATTTTAGTTATAATCATAATATCATTGAAGAGAACACATTCCTTGCTATGGAAAATGCTCTCAGCTCCGTGGTTGCAAATTTCAACATGAAAGTTTTCGAGGAAAAAGCGATCAGTATTCCACCACTGAAACCTATCTGTTGGTTTCACTATATTAATGACACTTTTGTTATTTGGGGCCACGAGGAACAAACATTCATCCTCGCATCCAGTTAATCATGAAAAAGGAAAACGAAGGAAAGATATTATTTTAGATGTACCTACTGGTCACACAGTTTATCGCAAACCTACTCATACTGATCAGTATGCCAACAAAAACTCAAATCACCATCCAAGACAAAAACAAACATGGAAAAAACTGTTGATAGCTCCACCAGGGTTTATGAACTACATTTTCATGAAGAAAAACTTTTTCGTCAAGATCAAGTTGCAAATAAACAAAGTCATAGACAACGTCATATCATTAGGACCAATTACAAGTCAACTGATCAAATAACAACACTATCAGATCGGCCAAGGACAAAAAAGTGTCTGACATCTGGCGGTGTTTACAGGATTCCGTGTTCTTGTGGCTCAGTTTACATCTGGACCACCAAACGCAGCATTAACATCAGAAAATAAGAACACAAGCCTAGCTGCCGCTTCATGCAACTGGCGTAATCCACAATTGCAGAACCTAGTAGAAACAAATCAAATGATAAAATATCAGGAAACTGCTGTCGTGTCTAATTCAACCCATGGCCACGAACGACTTCATAGAGAGGCTATTGAGATCTATGAGAATTCTAACAATTTCAGCTCCTATCAATAACGTCAATAGATCAGTCAGAACCAATCAGCAATGTCTGATGATGTCTGTCGCAGTAGCAGACGAAACGTTTGTCACTCCAGGTTCCATTCGACCATCGCCTACAAATTGTTACAAATCAGTTAGTAGTGTCAAATATATGATTTCATATAACAACCAAATTCAAAATATATGCTCAAAGATAGTCGAGCAACGAACTTATAGATACGTACTATTTTCAAGTATTTCCATACAAATCAAGCGATGTCAGATCTGGCGTCCTAGGTGGCCACTCTACGGTCCTTCTTCACCCAATGCCCCTATTTGGATAATTTCTATCCAAAACTGTATTTTATCACAGCCATAAATCATTTCTGTTTGGGAACTGATATTAGGAAATTTAGGAAGAATTTAGAATATCGAGAACCTGTGGAAATTTCATTGAAAAAGTATGTTCTATAATTTTAAGCTGATAATTTTTTTCAAATCATTGGATCTCTGTTTATTTTTTTAAATTTTATTTGTCTACCAGAGTCATCTCCTGGATTGAAACGACTTTATAGGGATGCCAATTGGCGTTGCAAGAACTGATGAATTTTGTATGTTATTTTCGAATGCTACTTGCCGCCTTGAACTGGTGTGTAGATCCTTCTCACACTCTAGCAGAAATCAAATTCTTTGTGTTCTGCTTGTGGTTTCCATTTATCAAATTTTCTTACGGAACATTGAGAACTTAGTTCTCGGTCGAGATATTCATCTTCCAATGAAGCACTAACCTCTATTTATATCCTTGTTTTCTTCCACAACCAATCATTATGAGAATTTCAATTCTCTGTGTTTCACTAAATTCCATGAAAAAAGTAAAACTGAATAATAATGACAACACAACTTGATTGTAATGTAAACAAACTAATGCCTATTACATGTGACAAGTCAAATACGTTCAATTTGGTGAGAATTAGATTTTTCATATGAACAATCAATAAACAAATGTGCAAGAATTTGACAGTTTATTTTATTCAGTAACAGCTTTACCAAATTTTATTTGTAAATGTAATTTATTCAAAAGTATTGATATAACTGAATAGAGCATCAAACTACTTTTCGAAAGATACACCCCATCAACCATGTTTCCATTTCTACATGATATAAGAAATGTAAAGAAAATTTGATAGAAGGCACAACTGAAATTGGAAATCGAATGGTCTCAGGATTTTCTCTCCGGTCACCGACTTACGAAATAATGAAATAATTCCTTTCATTTCCACCATATTGTATATGTACCGCTAATCTTTGCCAGTTGCATGCGACTTGTTTCGTACCTCGTTCGGTTTGAATGATTGATCGGTAAAAACTCAAATTGCTAGCGAGAGCGAATCGTGTTATCTTGTGAAGAGCCGATCATGTAAGATGCTACGTTACGTCCCATTGGCTCATATGGATACGTGCCTTTGATATGTGTGCATATTTGTATGATGGCCTGTTGGTTATCAAACATTTCTTTACCTCAGGCCCCCTCTTAGGCGGGACCTGAGACCTTTGCCCCATTCGTAATAATACCCAATGATTTCTTCCTCTTTTTCTGACATTATTTTGAAGGGGAAGAAGAAAACCCAAAATAATATTCTCCAAACAATAATAAATTATTATAAATACCTTTTAAAGTTTGTTTCAGAGAAGATCACCATGAGAAATGAAAATGAAACCGCAATGCTTATGCTTATGAATTTCCAAGGATTCCAAAACCCTTGCTTGCATAGTGCAAACTTTCCGTATCGTCCAGACTCGGGAACTTTTGGTTGCATTCCAAAGAATGGTTTTAGAACGTCGAATCACTTTGACCTAGTCTGAAGCACCTTTCATGTTCAGCTTACCGTTTTGAGAAATGTCGACCACATTGTCTCACACTATTACACTCCGCACACTTGAGCTTATAAACTCCAGATTTCTCCATCTTGTCCACTTCATCTTTGGCATTGAAAAGGAAATTAGATAACCTGGCATGTGGTCTGAATGCCACTTCTACATTATTTTTTCTGAAAAAAACACGCTGTTGTGTCTGTTCTTTTACCAAAATATTTTAGAGTAACAATCAGAAATCCGAAATAAAAAAGTTTTTTTCCTTATTCGGAGGAATCGGACAAATTTCGGATATGCACTTGTTCGCTCCAACTTAGGATGAGGAATGAAATACTCTGAAAGAATTCCTATTTTCAATTCTGGAATATCATTGACTTTAGGTCGTTGATGGTCACTATCTTGCACTGACGAGTGGGTAATGAGCCCGAAACCGGTCTGCAAGTGTGCCCGTTCCAAAATTGAAGTTCGACTCTTTTAGTTGTATTGCCAATTGCATATGTAGGAATTTTCTGTGAATATTCCTGCACGGGACGCCTGTCGGATATAATCCAACGCCGTTCATGATATAAGCCAGTGGAGTAGTTGTTTTCTGATAGGCGTCAGTGATAGGTATATTCGAGACTGGCTTGAACGTTTAAAGTTCATTTCTTTAGATTTATTATAATTGGTATTCGTCATTGATTGTTGTATAAGCTATCTTGTAAGTAGGTTTTGCACCTGTTTGGACAATATAGGAATGAGTACTAGATGAGTACTAGAATGGATTTCAGAATATGGGTGATAGAATGGAATTCTCAGTTATATTATTATGAACTTTCTTACCTTGATCATGAAATTATACCAAGATTCTGTTAAATTGTCTGGCACATTACGACGCTTCCAAATAGGAGATTCGTCAGGCTTGGTTAATTCCTTCGATGCCACCATACTTGGAGGCACTACTTCGATACCTCTCTCAGTCAAATGTGCCCGGCATTGGGAACTCAAATAATCACCTCCCATGGGAGATTTGACAACAGCTTGGGTCAAAACATACCTGAAATATATACAATAGATTTTTCTGCTGATGAGAATAAGTAAGATATGAATGAAGTTTATTGAAATAGTATTAAGTAGTTTGAAACAAATATTTTTATGAAAATGTAAAAACTATTGCTTTTATGAGTA
The DNA here is from genome assembly GCA_015342025.1 of Leptinotarsa tumamoca. NCBI lineage: Eukaryota > Metazoa > Arthropoda > Insecta > Coleoptera > Chrysomelidae > Leptinotarsa > Leptinotarsa tumamoca. Next base: position 4,017 of record WOGQ01000710.1, on the reverse strand, counting down.
GTAGAGAATAATACACAATGAAGGGTCGATACACTCTTTATTTCAAAATTCTGAAAGAATACCATAATAAATAACATCTATATTGTTGTGAATAATCCCCTAAAAAAAGATAACGCGGCCGCCGCTGACCGTCGTAAAACAATTGTGACGTGACCAAGACCACGACTAACTCGACGTGCGCTAGTGACCGTTACAGACGTGGCGTTGCTTCGAGAATAATTCTACCGGCTTCAATGGATTTCTCCACCAGTTTCGGGATACCTACGATCATATCGATAGTCAAGTTTAAATGACAGTGCGGTTCAAAGCGATCTAATAAGGGGATAGACATTTGAATACTAGTTGAAGTTTTAGTTAACTAGTTTAGTGACCCAATAATTTTTCTGAAAAAGGAGATTGGTTGGGTAACAGGATCAATTTTTTCTTTAAAAAACAATTGTATTCTTGCCGACGTTTCGCATTTAATTAAATTCTTCTTCAGGGCTCGAAAAGTAGTTTTTTCATGTTGATAATAATACTATTTTAAAAACCATCAGACAGATTACATACATATTTGAAAAATAAAAAACTTGCAACAACAAATTTCCGAGACAACACCAACACAAAACGACATGTTTCATGTTTTTTATTTTTCAAATATGTATCTAATATGTTATAGCTACAGTTACAGTTATAGCTATGGATTTTAAAAATATTTTATAATTTTTACCAGAGATAGGAGTGATTCAAAAACCATTTCAAGTGCCTAAGTGTGGTGATGGAAATGAAAACAGATTGCATTACATAGGTAAAATAATTTAATTAACGACATTTTGAAAACATGCAAACACTTCATGAATTGATAATGGAAAAAACTGATACCCACAAAATGCGAAACAATGTGATCTATTCTGTTGGTCACGAAAATATAATTGTAGTACTCTAAACCACCTCTGATAGTAAACTAAAATAGCCTCAGCTACACTTCGCCATCAGTATAATTATTTATTCATTTATTATTTGTTATTCATCCTCAATAAAAATCGAGTTAATAATACTATTATTATTATTATCCCCACAGAAGGTGTTCCTGTGAAGCATAGAGAGAGAGAGATGCTCATTCGGCAAGTAAAATGTGGATCAGGGTAGTTCCAACATAAAAGTTATCATAAAAATGGGTCAAACGCTACTAAATATAAAATATAATGCCATCAAAGGCGTTGTCTTCAAATCATTACTATATCACTATCTCGTCAAGAGAAATATCACATATAATTTTCTAGTTTTGAAAACATTTTTCATTATAGGGAAGTTCTTGAATCGCAGATTTGAAGTGGGCACACCAATTTAATTTGACACTGCTCTTTTCAATGGAGCGTCTCAAGCGATATGACACACTATATGAGCCGCATTATATGCTAATGACACTAAAACTAAAGCACTAATTAGGTAGAACTCAGTATGAACACACCTGAGGAAGTTATTGTACAGTGAAACACGTGTTCTGGTTTTGTTAACTGTTCAGTGATAATCTCACAATAAAGTTTTACTTGAATACACTTATTTTTTCCCATCAAATTTTACCTTAAGCTTATCTCTTCATCCTAGACTGTTTGTCTTATACACAAAATAAACAGGAAGAACATGATTTGACAGTTGTAAAAAACCTCTTGGACTCACGCCCGAACCATGCTTTACTATTGAGTACTCACCCATCATGTACTGGTACAGCTGAAGTATGTGTAGCACCACTATCAAGAACCAAACAAGTTGGTCGCCCATTTGCAAATGCTGCCAAACTTGCATTTTTAGCCAAATAAACAGCTGGAACACTATATTTCTCGAACATCAATTCTGCCATTTCTTCTCGTTTAGGAGGTGTTATCCATGGCGGTTCTGTCAACAATATTGGATGGTCCTTCGGTATAGCTCTAAGAGCGTGATTGTAAATATAATCCAAAAAATTTTCAAACATATCCCAGTTATCTACCATTCCCTCCTTCAAAAAAGTTGTGAGCTCCATCTCTAAAAAATGAAAGTTTTCAATTTTCATAAGGGAACAATTTATAATACTATTACGTCTTTGACCATCAAACATACCACCTCTGAAGGTAGTGATAAGATTTCTGTATCGTGATATCAATTGTCGCCATAGGATTATCCAGTGAACACGAAGGATTTTAAGAGAATACGAGAGCGTTCAATTGGGCTATAATTACGAGGACGTCGAGTTGGAGAAGCAGATTAGAATTAGACTAGTTCGGAAATTAGCTCAGAATGCAATTTAGTTCAGACAAGCAAAAAGTAAAAATGAATAAATGAATGAATAAATGGAATGCTGGGTCCCTGAGTTACAACATATTTCTTATGCTGGATGTGAACCAAAGGGCAAGTGGTTTAGTTATGCCTGTATCACACAATTTTAGGGGGTATTTCCGAGTCTAAGACCGGTTCATTCTAGGAGGGATTCATGCACCAATCTGAAGTCATATGTTGCAAGTTTTAAGTGCTACAACTTACAACTTGTGCACGAATGTTTCCTCTGAAAATTAATGATACTGCTTACAATTTCATTCTTACCATTTGCTACTTACAGCATGAGGTTGGATTCATGTACTCAGTCTTAAGTTGTATGTCACAGGTTTCAAGTCTCAAGAACTCATGGTTTCTTTTTGTTACTACTTGAAAACTTTCTCATTCACACAGATATTGAGTGAGCGAGACAATCATCTATCTTCATGCATAAATGTTTCCACTAAAAATCAATGATAAACTGTTTACGATTTCTTGCAACCTGCGACTCACAACTGGGTGCATGAATCCACCTATAAGGTGAATTTTTCATAAGATTGACAGGCAGAAATAATGAAGAAGAAACAATTACCAGTTATATCTCATACTTCACATTTTCCAACGCATATGTTTATGCAGAAAAATTAACAATTATCAAGTTACAAGTAGAATTTGGGCATCTTTTAACTTTCTTTTTTTATTTGTACAAATTTTTTCACAAGCGTGCATCTATTGCGCAAGATAGTCCATCGGCTCATTTCAGAACACAGACAAATGAAATGAGTGATATCTAACCTAATAATTTTCAAATTTCAAAACAAGGAGTGTGTGTGAAATATTTCAGTAATTTACAGGTCATTCTCCATTTTGATTGTCTCAGATTCTAGAAATTCTCAAAGTGATGATAAAAATATACACATACAATATTCGATATTATGATTTTCCTTTTTTTAGAAAAAATTAACAGCTGAAGCACTTGCCTATAGTTTTTTTTTTATTAGGAATGCATAAATAGCATTGTTATTGATACTTGTTCCTTGCTGATTGATAAGTCATACCTGTACTTGCAACTTGCTAATTGAGTATGCATAAATTCACTTTTAGACTTTCATTCGAAAATGATTTTACCAGGTCTCCAAACATGTATTGCCAGAAGACCGATGTTGTAACGAGTTTGTGTAACATCATCTTCAGAGTCTAACCAAACTCCCACTGTTGAAGGTATATCCACTTTTGGACTGTCTTCTCCTGCATAACCGGCTCTTACTGTATTGTGTCCAATATCAAAGACCAAAGCTCCAACTTCATCTACAATGTTGGGTTAGGTATTTCAAAACAAGTTCAAAATACACTTTGACTTACCGCCTCCATAAACTGCTCCACTCATTTTAGTCACCAATTAAGTTTTAATTGAAAAAATTGTTTTCGTCACCATTCATTTACTATAGAAACAACTATTGAAAAAGCCGGGTACCGGGTCGGGATTAGTGGCAGGTGACAGCACGTCAGAATTATGGTCAGGCAGAATGTCAGTAGCACAAGTATTACGCTTAATTAAAACATTATAATTGTGCTAAATTTTAGCAAATACTTGTGTCTATGGTATCGCTCAATAGGTACGCCTTGGATAACAGTCATAGAATAATGAAATCTGTGTAAATTTCTTGAGTTCGGTAAACGTTCTTTTACTTTTTATGAAAATTTTCGAGTTTTCAGAAATATATATGTGAAAAAGTTGACATAAAT
>WOGQ01000709.1:0-17130 GCA_015342025.1 Leptinotarsa tumamoca | reverse complement strand
CTGGCAATCAAAATCTCATAACAAACTATAGGCCGATAACAATACTCCCCTCATTATCAAAAATCTTAGAGAGAGTCTTATATAACAGACTTTATGCGCATGTTGAAGACACTATCTGCAGAGAACAGCACGGTTTTGTTAATAAAAAATCGCCTGTAACAAATCTCATGGTGTTCAGCAATAACTTAACACCCTCGATAAATACTGGAAAACAATTTGATGTAATCTACACAGACCTAGCGAAAGCTTTCAACAAAGTGAACTATGGAGTTCTCATCGCCAAATTAAGGAAATTCCCAATGAATCAATCAATAATAACATTAGTAAAGTCATATCTATCAGATAGAGATCAATTTGTTGCTTTCGACAATATTCAGACCGACCTCTGGCGTTCCTCAAGGATCAATTCTAGGCTCACTTTTATTTATAAAACAATATAGGTGATTATATAAGACATTCCAAATTCCTACTCTATGCAGTTGATCTTAAACTATACTAAACCATCAACGATGACCTTCAGAAAGACTTAGATTCTATCACTCTTTTGTGAGATGAACAACTTAATGTTGAATGAGGGTAAATGCAAAGTTATGTCTTTTTCACGGAAAAATATTATTACTCCAACGGAATATTCAATAAATGGCACCAAACTGGAAAAACTTGTTCAAATCAAAGATCTAGGAGTCATATTTAATAGTAACTTCAACTTCAGAAATCACATAGAATATATTGTACATGATGCAAATAGAAAGCGTGGTTTTGTGTTGAGAAACGCCACGGATTTCAAATGGGAACTAGGAATTCTTCTATTCAATGCCTTTGTCAGATCAAAGCTCGAATCAGCATTTCATTCAGAGGAGATAAAAAAAATACAGAAGAAATTTCTTAGGTACACCTACTTCAAAATAAAATAAAGAGTCTTCCTCTATGATCTCCTATAGGACTCAACTAGAACATTTTGACATGTCAACCCTGTCGGATCGTCGAAGCTTGAATGATGTACTATTTATATTCAACATATTTAATCAGATAATAAATGTACCTGAACTCCTCAGTGTGATCAATCTTCATGTTCCTAGTGCTAGTCTAAGAAATCGCAATAGGGTTTTCTATGCAGACACCCGATCAGAGTCTCCACTCAATCGCTGCCTTAGGCAAGTGAATGATCTAGTCGTAAGTCATCAAAGTCTTGATTTTTTTTTTGCTGCGATGAATTAGAAATAAGACAGTCGTTTAAAAAAAATGCACCATACATACCTGTTTTTATTAATATTTCTCTTGTACGTAATTTTATATTCATATCATATATTTTATGTACCATGACATTGACTGTATACATGTATTCGGGTGTAAACCTGTTTGGAATGCAATTTAAATAACATCTATCTATCTCTCTATTTTTTGTTACTGCTAGTACATTCAATGTATTCATAAATGATAGTCAATCTTGCTTAACACATATTTTCTATGCAATGCAAACGACCTGAAAATCTAAATTTTTGATTCTATATAATAAAATTTTGTTATTTCTAGGAGAGCCCTTTCAATTATTGACAAATATTTTCTCAATGATATTGTCAGAGATCAAGATATTTTAGGAACAGATGAAAGACTCAATAATTTTTTACAAATAATAGATCAAGATTTGAGACCAACGTTCAAATCGTCTATGAAAAGAGCTGAAAGTTCACTAGATAGATGGAATATTTTCGAGGAAACATTTGTAGATCTATTACGAAAGGTAAGAAACTGACAAAATGGTTAAGAATTTCGCGGCCGGGGTTTTTAGTGTCACTATTTTTCGGGTTCGAAGGCTGTGGATTTTTGGAATTTTTTCCTGACGTTTTCCTGTGCTAGTAGCTAGCTTCTTCAGAGATTTATACATTTTGGATTACAATTTGTTACTATTCGTAACGTGTATTTATGCTTTGTCAGGTAGTTTGGAGTGCTAATACCTGTATCTGGATCAGGGATCAGGAAGAAATTCCAAAAATCCACGGCCTTCGAACCCGAAAAATAGTGACACCAAGGTAAGAAATTATGAAATTTTTAAAAAACTTTTAGGTCATTACCACAATGAAATTTAAATATTGTCTATGGGAAAAATGATCATTTTAAGTACTTACTATAAAAATATTTTGTTTTTTCATTCCCAGTTTGATGTGTTTTCTTTTAACATTAAAATCCATTTCAGAATCAGATTCCAAAAAATTTAAGGAACCTTCGAGAAGAAATTAAACTACAATATTCATACCCAAGACTTGATATCAATGTTACCAAAGGTCTAAACCATTTATTGAAAGCACCATTTTGTGTTCATCCAAAAAGTGGTAAAGTTTCTGTACCTTTTAATCCAAAATTGGTAGATAATTTTGATCCAGGAAATGTTCCAACTTTAAAGTAAGTTCATAAATGTGACTAGTTGATTAATAGTTTGATGTAGAGTCAGCATATATGTTTTCATTTTCAGTTTACTCATTGATGAAATAAATGCTTACGATGAAAAAACAAAAGAACAAGAAAAATCTCTAATGGAAATGGAAACTGAAACAACTCAAAAACTCAAAATCAAAGACTACAAGAAAACCAGCCTCTTAAAACCTGTTAGTATTTTCGAAGAATTTCTCAGGCCACTGGAAAAAGCTGAGAGACTTAAGAGAAATGAAAATGGTATGTTAACATTAAATAACATTGAGATTTTAATATATGTCAATTTCAGATGCTTCAATGGAATTTTGAATGGAAACAGAAGATGCGATCTGGAAACTTTTCAAGTATTTTATGTGTATATAAGTTCTCATGTTGAATAATAATAATTTCAATATTAAGATTTTGATAAACTTATCTTTTATTGTTCTCATCTCGAGCACCCCTTCTACAATTGATAGAGTGGAAATAACCAAAAAAGTTATATCATAATTAGCTTTCTATTATTTATTTACATATTGCCCTTGTAATTGTCTTCTTGCCTTTTATACATTTGTGTAAATTTTACATAGTAAAACTTCATTTTAGATATATTCTGGGCCCAAAAACTGACTGAAAGCAATTTGTATTGGACACTTGAATGTTCATTGGTTTTATATTTTTAAGGATCATTTAAAAATTATTTCACTTCAAAACCTTATTTGTTTAAACAGGGCATTTCTCCTAAACTTTCCCCACAGAAAATTTACAGGACTAGAGAAGAAATTTCAATTCTGTAAACGCTTGTGGGTTAACAAGAATGACAACTTCAACTTATCATCACAGTCAATTCAATTTTTTTTATATCAAATATGGCAAAAAAATTTCAAATGTGGATAGGGTATCTAATTTAGAATACTTTTCATCATTTGAGCTTTTTTCTAGAGAAATATTGAGACAATTTTCATCAGTATCTTGTCATGTAATCTGGGAATGAGTTCTTACCAATAAATAAAAAAAATTGGCCTACGAGCAGTGGTACTGTCACTGCTGACCACCTCTGGTTCTCCGAGCCAGATCTGAAGTCTTTCTCAGAAACATCAAAACAAATTAATAACCTTCTCAATAACAATCTAATATCAACACCATCTGGAAATAATTGGTTCAATTGAGTTACATAAAATGTAAAATACAGTTCACATTCCGGTTGAGGTCTAATGAAATTGCTGATACATGAATCATGATTGTGTAAACTGGACTGCTTGGGAAACAAGGGAACCCTTTTGTGAATAAATAGGCTTGAGAAAACATTCAAAGAAGGTACCGGCATATTTCATGAGTGATGAATGATTTACGGCAAGAATCCTTAAAACCGATTCCAACAAGAATTCTCAGAGCTTTTTTCTGTAATATAAAAATGCATTGTGCATCACTAGAATTTCCCCAAAGTTAAATTCCATAAGAAATGTGAGACTGTATGAGTGAGCAAAATACTATTTTCAACATAGTGAAATTTGTTATTGGTTTCAGCTGCCTAGGTAAACTTGAAATGTGGCTTGGCCAATTTAGCCTATTATCCAGAGTAAAACCCAATAACTTGACACACTGGAATTCAGGTAATGGCGGAGCCATAGAAACAATCATGTTTTGTGATTTTTCCTTATTCATCATGAGTTTATTGACACTGAGCTAGTGCTCCGCTTTTTCTTGTATCTCCATAGATTTGTCAACAAGAGCTGAATTATTCATAGAAGAGTATATCAAGGATGTATCGTCAGCAAATAGTACACTGTAACATGGCTTCATATAGTTGTAAAAATCGTTGATGTAAATAACAAACAAAAGCGGGCCAAAAACCGATCCATGCGGTACACCTAGGTCAATCGGTCTCGCCTTGAAAAATGTTTCATTAGAAAAAACTATCTGGAAAGTAAGTTTCAATCAAACCAAAGAAGTACTTTTTACACCATAATACGACAGTTTCTCAAGTATAATGCTGTAAGAAACACAAAGGCCTTTGACAAGTCCAATAGTGTGACCCCCACAACCTTCCCGATCTCGCGTCCCTCAACTATGACAACACTCATAGTAGCATCGGTGGTACACGAACACCAAATTGATAACTGCCAAAAAAAGTTGTTGATTTCGAAATATTTGGTGAGTCTTTTCTTAATTAATTTTTCAATGATTTTTGAAAAGATATTATATCAGCCTATATCCAAAAAACTACCTAAGTTCAATCATGAGAAGGTTCTTTTAGATTGTCTTGTAGCTAAATAGTTTATACAAGTATTTCAACAATGAGTTACAGACACAGGGATTAAATTATTTTAGACTGTGCCACCCTCTATAAAATCCTGACTGTAACAGTAGTGGCCACTTAATAGGACCATTCATTCATCATCCTGGCAAAGTCGTATTAAGAAAATCTCTGCAAATAATTCTGCAATGTGGCGGAGCTATATTGTTGGAAATATTGATATTTTCTCAATATATTCAAAGGAAAATCTTCCAACAACTCAACTAGAGTCTCCTACAAGAATTCCTAATATAATTCTCCCGCCATAGATGTCTCAAGAAAGTAGGGACCCATAGCCAAATATCAACTACAAATCTCTCTTGGAAATTAGTAGCTCTATTTCTCTTAAACCATTTGTTATTTGTGGATCGATTCTGTTCATACCATAACATATGTTCACAGATTTCATTATCCTGAAGATGTTCTCTGAGTAGCCATCTATCCTAGTCTCCTATCATAGTCTGTTAAACGCAAATGGTGGAATTTTCTGACTTTGTAAGGTCTAAATATTTCTTCTCAAAATTTTCCGAACTGACATAGTTGATATAGCACTATTATGTGCAATATCTCTCAATGTACTTCTTTCTTCTCATTTTTTCGGTATTCCACAACTCCTGGTTCGACTAAATATCATTTTGTTAATACTGAGAATGTCTTCTGAACTTACCCAAAATACCAATTTGAGTATCGCTACCTCTTTTAGTAACTGTACAACTCTTACTCGAGGGTTTTTCAAATGAACCATGACTCCGTAAACATCTCTCATTTATTTGAAAATATGTTTTGTATGTCTGACGTCTCTCAGGATACAATTCCCCACACAAAGCAGTAAATTTAAAAATTATACATATTCTGTTAATGAATGGCTCACGTTAAACAAATTCATTTCAGTACTCTCATTAATTTTTTCTCCACTATTTTTTCTTGCCAGAAAACGTCAGAAACAAACATTCATGTTCCATAAAAATTGGCTTTTGAACAGTTATTCCATATTTATACAAAACCCCTGGAATTTTCAAATGATGTTAGGGGTTCTAAGATAATGGTATCTACCTATATTTGATGGAATCGGCCGATGTTTGATGTAGATCGATAAGATATTCAAAAAACACTGCGAGATTTTCATTAAACAGTTTTACAAAAACACAACATGTGTTTCGCCATACAATGGCTTCTTCAGGCGTGTCTTTATACGGTTTCTACCTTTTTGAGACTACACAAATATGGATGTTTTTTCAAAAACAAACGTTGGGAAACATATTCTAATTCATAGTTTCATCGATGAAAAGAACTAGAGGTCCGTATAAAAAAAATAAAGTTGATGAAATCTAATGAACAAAACATCACATTGAAAATTGGTTCATATCAGATCATCACAAATGTGAAACAGTACTGAAAGTTCCTGTCTTTTGCCTATCATTCGAAATGGAGGCCATAGAGCCAAAGAAATTTGACAATTCTCCACAATAGAAAACTTTTGTCCAAGTAAACCGGTCTTGTAGGTCTTATAATATTTAAGAAAGAAATACTGGGATCAACTATAATAATGACCTGTATATAACGACCTGTAAACAAACAATACAATGAAAATTCTGAATAAACTCACCAAAGTTAAATTGAACGTTGAAGAACTGAAGATACCAGATGTGGTTTAACCGGGACTTCAGATTGCCGCCTGCAGAAACACCTTGTGGTGTTTGTGTTGTGTGTGGATGGTGCATGTCTCATAGAAACACCCGTCTTCCGTAAATATTGGACTCGGCGATGAGTCTAAATCTTGTCTAGGGTTGATTCAGGATCATACACTGCTTGTTGTGGTGATGGAATCACCCAGTTTTGCGAAAAATAGTATCAAGGAACAATATAAGCTTAAAATTCCAAGGGATTCAGAATGGACATCAATTTTACTACCAATACAGATTTACACTAAAAAATTTTCGGTTCTGAAACAATTTTACAGCTCTCTAGTCAATTTGGATTTGAGGATTTTAGCTCTACAGTTGATCCTCACATCTCATCACATTTTGTCATCTTACCTTTCAAAATATATTATTTGTAGTTTTTAATAACAATGAAATTTCCTTCAATGAAAAACAAAACATGTTTAGGTAATACATTTATTTATAAAACCAATTTTACATCTGGCACAGATGAATCACAAAACCTTTGGCATACATAAATGAGAAGCTAATAATAAGAAGTCAATATTATAAATATAAGATATATAACATATAGGTAATCTAGATATAAAAGTCAATTAACATTACTATAATATATATATAATAAGATGATTTTCGTTTCCACTATCAAATTTTTTGTTACTTTGTTCAAATACAAAAAAATGTGTAAAGGCAGTAGGAATAGGAAATTTCCTTAACCTCCCAATAGTTGCTCCCACTCTGTAAAATGAGGTGGCATTGCATTTATCATTTACTGGGAACTCAATTCTTCTTTTTAACATATCAGGGTCAGTTTTACCAGTAGGGCTTTTGTTTTCTAAAGATTACAGCGAAAACTGATCTATGACACTGAGATGACTATTGGGGCATATATTTTATTCTTAGCAAATAAATTATGAAAAAAAAATTCATTAAGGCAAACTTCTTTTTCTTTGCACATGTTTGAAATTCCTTCAAGATATAAGCTGTCACTGTAAAGATGAAACGGGCTGAGACTTTGTTAATAGAGTTAATAAATGATGACAGTGTTCTGCTATAAAATCCAATGGTGAAGAATAGGATCATAAAGAAATAGACCTGAAGTGAATTGCAGAACAGTATATTAACCAGAGTGAAATGTAATTTTTCTGAAAACAAATGCACATTCTGAGATTAGAACATGAATATGCAAATAAAGAGGTTACCAATCCTGCTTATTACCAAGTGCAATCAGATTTTAAAAATGCTTTTCAATCAATTTGTAACAAAAAGTTCCAAAATTCAAAATGATATTTTGATTTTTGTGCAACTGATTGGATTAAAAATGAACGTTTCCAAACGATCATTCAATAGGTATATAATTGATCCTTGTAGCCCAAATTGTAATCTAATCATTAAAAATAAATGAATAAGTGAACCCTGGTTTGCCAGACAGTACAACTATCAGTGTAATAAAATTTAGTGTAACTACTGAAGAGATAAAAAAACAAAACGAATTCATTGACAGTTTTTGAAATAATATTGTACTCGCTGTATATTGTGTGTGTTAATTATATAATAAAGTTATAACACATGTCTATTTTGATGTATCAAGAAAAAGACATTTCAATACCTAAAAGTGAGAATTGGAAACGAAAAAGATACTATTAAAAAATTGATAGAAGTAAGTTTAAGTGTCTCCAAGTTTATTATTACGGAATAGTCCAAGAGTGTATTGTTGCTTAGTGAAACAGAAATAACCATTGATGAAAATTATGTGTATTATTACTGTGAGAATAAAGTACTATTTGTTTTACACAGTTGAAACACACTTTATTGTAGAGTAAATAATTATATGAAAAATAGGTGAAATATTTAGAGAGATGGAACTGAATGGTCCATTAAATCTTTCAGAAGGGATCCCGCCATCCTGAAACAAAAATAAATTATGAAAAATTATAATGAAGATATGCAAGCAAATTCCAAATTTTGTAATATGTAATTTCTGTAGTTCCAGAACCAGTTTGTCATTTAATTTTAAAATATAATGATCAAATTATATACATACTTTTTCACCATATGGTCATAAAGGAAACTAGGGATCACAGTAATAGTGACCACTTGTCCGGCATTTTCAATGATACTGCTTATTTGTTTATCTTTCAACCCAATTACATTTTGACCATCTACTTCCAGCAATTGATGATCTGTGAGGACACCATTTCTAGCAGCAGAAGAGTCTTTAACAATAGCAGTTATTTTTCCATTCTTGAACTGAAAACCAATGCAACCAACACTATCTTTGTGCAATGTAATTGTACGTTCAAATGGTCTATCTCGTACGATCACTTTAATACCATTAACTGGACTTTTCTTGAATAAATCGTGAACCTGTAAGAGCATTTTTCATCAAATATTTTTGTAACTCATCATAATTTCGAAGTAAAACTGATGAAATTATGGTTAACTCCTTAGGTTTGTCAATTTTTTCACTAAATCTTCAAAATCATATAAAATTAATATAGTAGAGAAACACTGATAATTGTAGAGGTTTCTAATAATAATAATATGTAAAACATCAATATAAAATATTCAGACGACACTAAGTTTCTACGACTTCATATAGATGAATTCTTGAAATGGAACAAACACATTGATACATCTAAAAAATTGGGCAAAATTTCAAATGGACTAAGAGTGGTTCCTAAACATCTCAACGAACAATCAGTAAAAATTTAATACTTTGCCAATTTTGAGCCTGTAGCCTAGATATGTGATCATATTTTGGGAAAGCAATAGTAATACTGAAAAAAATATTTGTTATTCAAATCATGTACATATGTTTTCATTTACATTTATGAATGCCTAATGTTTCTGATAAAAACAGAGACCTATTCTTTAACAATATTCATCAACATTGAAAAACTGTTTCCTCGTTATGTGGCAATAAAGCTGTATAATAAATTGCCTAATCAAATCAAAGATTTGGGAGGCAAAAATGAATCCAAAAAAGAAATAAAAACGCTGTTAATAGAATCAGAACCATATAGAGTTGGTGATTATTTGAACCGTACTGAATTTGTAATTTCATAGAAATGTTTATAGTTATGGGTATATACAGTGATTGTATGCCTTTAGGTTTGCATATATGTTGTTTTATGACATTATGTCATTCATGTTGTCTGTGGACAAGTTGTAATAGCTGGCATATTTTTGAAATAAAGATTATTGTTACTATTATTATTATTATGACCTCACATGCAATCATTGTATACCGACATTATTAATCATTAGAAAGCATATGAATATGATAATACCAGAATAAAAAATAACTGAGTTGTTCGACACACAAGACTTGAAAAAACCCAAGCAAGATAGAAATCCCATCTCAATTACGAAACTTTCCTTCAACCTTTACAAAAACAGACTGAAAAATGTCTTTGTGACCACTGACTGTATAGTATTGATGATTTTACTACACTGATGAGCAAAAACAAATGTGCTTTTTTGTAAATATTTTAGTTTTAATGTGATGCAATTTTAATTGTAAGTTATATCAATGATTTTTTTTTTACCTTTATGTATTGATATGTTCATAAATTTATATTTCAATAGGAGTGAATAAATACCATGATCTTACAATAAATTTCGAATTCATTTACTCAATGTTATTATTGTAATTTTTCAAAACTCACGCTATATAAAAAGTAAATTAAGATACCCAAATTGAAGAATTGAACACTATGACACAAGCATTCATTGCTTAGGTATGTTCTATGCTTCTTTTGTGTTTACGATGTATTTTCTTTATAGTAGATATTGTACCACCAAAACATTAATTATTTCAACATTTCTGAAGAAAAATAAATAAAAAAATCATCACCATTAATATTATTATAAATATTAGTAAAAAAAAAACTCAATCACAAACTGTCAATGACAGTTGTCCTTTATCCCATCTTACATGATATTTTTAACTATCTGGAGAAGTGAGGAACATGAGGAATATTCTGGAATAGATTGCTAGGAATCGTATGTTAAAAAAAGACCTTGTTAATCATTAGCTCACACAACTTTTAGACTTTCAGCCTAAAATTGATGACTTTTTATGACTTGGAACTCTTAAATCTCGTGTTGTATAAAGATTTAAGGAATTCCTTTTTGAAGGCTTAGGAATCTGTTTAAAAAAAATCTGTTCAAAATCTGTTTTTCCGTTAACCAGCTGTCACACCCCTACGAACGACAACCCTCAGAAGTCGAAACTTGTGGGAGCTAAGGATTAACGGGGTCTCACCTTTCAACGTGTGATTCCTAACAAAATATTTTATAAAATATTGTTTCATTTGGAGGGTGGAATAAAACTGTTTTCATTTATTGTACTTTGTGACTTAACTCCTAACTTATGAAAGATGTTATAGTATTTTACTCATCAATTCATTTAAAGCGATTTAGAAGGTTTCCTAAAAAGTTCGTCAGAGTTACTGTATTAACTTCAACGAAGAATAAAATATTTATATTTCTAACTCTATAGATTTAATTCGGCCCAGCTGAATTCCCAAACTTAATCAAATCAAAAAGAAAATTTGAACTCACTTTATCCATAGTATATCCAGCAACATTCTCATTATTTATCTGCAAAATTTGATCGCCAAATCGTAGTCCCGCTAAAGCTGCTGGTGATTTCTCAACAACAACACTAACAAAAATTCCTTTGTTAATTGCTTTAACGCGAACACCTACTTTTCCATCCTTGTCTTTACAAAGAATAAGCTCACGAATACCATGAGTTACCTCTGCCCTATGGAGGCCTACAGATTGGCCGGATACTGGAGCAATAAGGCCAGTGGCTGTTGTTTGAGGCAAAAACAGTTCCCTCTGAAAAAACAGAATATGTTCACTTAAAAACAACTCGACTCCTAATATTTCAAAGGCAGTATGATAATATGCAAAAATAATGTTATAGGTTGATCTTTACTTCTACAGGTCACCTTTTTCAACTGAGACCAAAAACAGTAAGACCTACAAGGTTGGTTAAATGGAACAAATATTGACTGCAACATATTGATTTTCTCCGATTGAAATAGTAATAATAATAACATTTATTTTATCATAAAATCTTACAATTTTCTGATTGATTCAGCCGTTACTTGATGAAGACCCACAGTAATTTCATAAACTACACCTCACGATTTGATCTCTACAAACTTTGTGGAGATGAAATCGTGAGGTGTAGTTTATGAAAAAATCTTACGATATAATAATAATCGTTTATTTAGCACAAGGCTAATTCACATTAAAAATACAAAACATTGTACATACATAAAACTTCACAATGGATGAAAACAAAAAAGTGAAAACATTTTTGTCACATCACATGTCATTCGAAGGAACAGACATCAAGATTCATAAAATACAAGTTTAAATTTAATTAAAAGTCTGTTTCAACAATCCCAGTGAGAAAAAAATCAAATTTTGACTTGAATATATTAAGATTTCTTGAAATTTTCATATCAGTGGGTAGTTCCTTGTGGGTATTCAGGCCTTTGAAAAAAAGGCCTCTAGGCCCTACTCAAACTTTGAGTAGAGGCTTGAAGATGATCTCACAGCACAGATATATATTCCTCAAAATTCCTCAAGACACTCTCAACCTCATCAGCCACTGCATGTCAAGCATCTACTTTCTTTCCCAAAGCAAATTTCACAAACAAGTGAATGACATCTTCAACGGTTCTCCACTCTCTTCTCCATACTCCATACATTCCGACCTTCTCCTTCTCACACACTGTTTACCGAAAATCAACCCCAACCAATCGCTACATCAATGCTAAGTCCCACAATAGATCCAAGGCACTAGGCAAACTCAAATCTGTCCTTTGCCAAAACAACTATTCTAAATCCAAAAACCTATCCAACTTCAGCAATCCGGTACAAGGCATGATATAAGACTAGTATTCACAGCCAACAATCAAATTTCTACTTTTCTATAAACACCTAAGGATACTATACCCAATAAGACACAGGGCATATACAAAATACCATGTTCCACCTGCTTCAGAACTTACATCATCCAGATCAACAGAATATTCTCCAACAGAGCCTACAGTCATGGGCTTGGTGTTCATGAAATATACCCTTCGTCCTTGCAGTTCATGCACATACTGATGATGTCTACCGCAGTAGCAGACGTTTAGTAGTACAAGTTCCATTCAACCATGGCCTACCAGCTTGGATATTGTTTTCCCAAAGGCGTTAAGAATAAATGATATGAGTTTGGATTCAAAACAAATATTGCAAAAGGATATTGAAATTGACTCTTATCTTCTCTATTTTTTCAATGTTGAAAAAAATTGCTATCTTCAACCAGAGTTGTCTTCATAAAGTTCTTGCAGTGATTTGATTTTGTAAGAATAAAATTGTAGAAGTAGAGTACCAATATTTGTCTTCGTTACAACTTTTAACTGAAGATTTACATACGATACTCTTTTGTAATGACACTTCTTATTCACTACTGAAACCTTTCCAAAAACTTTCTTACTAGTTCTGAAATGTATTTGTGATCTACTAGTCGTGAAAGGGCTGTGATAACAAAAATAATGATCTGTATAAATTATCTCCAATATCTAAAAAATGTAATGGTTGGAAAATGTAAAAGACTTTTTGAATACGAATTTATTGTTCAAAGTTCTGCCCTTGTAATATTTGGGACAGATCTTTTAAATAAATGTCAAATATTAAGAACAAATTGAACACACATCATTTTTGTGGAGGAATCAGTGGTATTTTGTTGAACTTCTTCAGGACTGAACTCTTCGCCTTCAACAATCTGAACGGAGAACTTTATAGGTTTAGAAAGAGTTAGACTTCTA
The DNA here is from genome assembly GCA_015342025.1 of Leptinotarsa tumamoca. Lineage (NCBI taxonomy): Eukaryota > Metazoa > Arthropoda > Insecta > Coleoptera > Chrysomelidae > Leptinotarsa > Leptinotarsa tumamoca. The sequence goes on along the minus strand of WOGQ01000709.1, from coordinate 3,922 downwards.
GTTTACCAAGATACATTACTGCTGAAATTCAATAGATTTTCCTAAAGAAAATGTGCTTGTTATCTGAAACTTGTCATATTTAATAATGTTGCCTATCAAATGAAAGAGTTGAGAATTTTTTAGAGTAAGTATGTTGCCACCTCATAGACTGAAAGAAAGTAAGAAAAAATCAAGTAGGTTAAAAGTTTTCATTATGGTATGACTCATATCATTTGAAGTGATAGCATCTCAGAAAGATATTACCTCATTTACCAAAACAACAGTGAATTTGTGAAAAATCAGCATCCCTGAAAAATCAAGTAGGAGATAAAGTTACCTGTTGTAAAGAAGCCACTTGTAAATATTCTGGCATATTTTCTGCAATAATAGCTTGACTCAGTTCTAGCCCCATGAATTCACCCAAAGCAGGATATAGTTCTCTATTATTAGCTGGAACTGGCATTGTATTGAAGGATGGATAAGGGGAAGATAGTGGAGCACTAGCAGTGCTTTCGGAAAAAGACTGTGGCTGCATTTGGCCAAGCTGTGCCTTATACATCTGGTCCACTTTCATGTCCTCCAAGCTTGGATAAAGAGACATTTTTGTAGATTTTCTATTTAATTTCTTCTACCAATTATTCTCTACACCTGAATTGGTTCTAGTACCTAACCTTTGATGACAATTAAAAATGTGTGACTCACAACTCTCAAAAACAAAGCTGTGGCGATAATGATATATCTTATCACCTATGATATCAACGCAACCACAGTAAACAATAACATCCAAACGTTACCAAATTCAATAATTCCAAAGATACAAGTCACAACTCACAAATTGGACTGACATTAGAAAGAGAAGATTTAGAACAACATTATTGGAAAAGAATGGAATACTTAAAAGTCATTTGTCTCGTACTAAATATTATTGTTAAAGATGAAATAATTCAAGTCATATTTTATCTCATCTTTCATAGTCTCTCCTTCTCTAATGCAGTCGCAAAGATATCAAATCAAATAATTAAATAGCAAAGTGACGGGCATCCCAGCCCTTATAATAACAATGTCTGTGATCAAAACTCAGAAAGGGCGCAAGAAGGCTTAACAAGAAAGTTCCTTTCTTTCTTGCTAAATTAAAAAGTTTAGCCTTCTTGGGAATAGTGTTCCGGGGATTTTCCATAAACAAAGGTCCTTCTGAAGCGAATACGGTGTTGTCACAGCTCAACTGTCAAATAGGGAACACGCATATAAATTTTATAATTTTTTCATTTCATCAAGTGCATTACCCGAAATGAAACTGTGAAAACTGATAGGAATCACAAATAGAACTTCACTTTTGTCATAATACAAAATTGAAAATGAAAAATAGAAAATGCACAGGTTAAAAAAAGTATTCAGCATTGTCTGGTGGACAAATGGATCATTAGTTGGGTAGTTTCAATTTTTCACAGGAAGGACGTTTCAGTTGTCAAAAATTTATTATCTGGAACATTCTAGGAACTTTTATTATCATAATTCTTGAAGTAGTTTTTGTATTATTGTTGGTAATTCATCATGAATGACGTCGATTGAACTATTATTGATAATTAATTATGGTTGTAGTCATGGGCGCCGCCAGGACTTATTCAGGAAGGTGCATCTCTGCATCTACCACATACTATAAACCAATATAAAATATAGAATAATATATGTATAGCATGCGGATAACAGAGTTGTGAGTATTGAATATTTTTTCTAATGCATTGTGCTTTCATTGCCAAATATTACTTGATTTAGTAATTGTAGTATGAAATAATATTGAGTATCTATTTTTTATTTTTACTTTATATTTTCAATAATCCCAAATATTGTTATATTTTGCAATACATTTTGTGATAATGAGGAGAAATATTATGTACTTTTCATTTTCATTCCACATAGTTGCTAATTCTAAATATTATTCATTTCATATTTGGAAGAAATTAAAGTACAGGATGCATTATAATTTTAGTAGATTTCATAGAAATCTAATTTTTGTATTTCTCCTCATGACGCAACTTTCTGATTCACTTCATCGAGCTGAATGAGAAAATACATATGATTCATTTCACATACTATACCCCGGAAACGATTTCATATTGTGAAGATCAAATCGTTTCCGGCAAAAAATAATTTATACATATCGTATCAAATTCAAAACGAATTGATTGAAATTATTTCCGATGTTCTTAAGAGAAAAATATTTGAGGAGGTGAAGCATGCTTCGGCTTTTTAGGTTTTAGGTCATTAGACTGCTGTTATTAGTGGCACAGAACAATTATCAATTGGTGTTCGACATCTACGTTATGATAACGATGCTAAAAAACAATAATTTGTGAAGAATTTTTCAGGTAGATTTATTATTTAGGTAGACGAATAGGTACTAGGTTATAGTATATAATGGTGTAATTTAGAAGTAACTCTCACTTATGCTTGAAGAAGCTATTGTATAGCGATACACGGTGTCGCGGTTTTTGTAAAACCCTTATAGTGAAAATCATACAATAAACTGTATTGATTAGTTTTTCAATTTGGATTTACATCAAGTATCGGCCAGTTCTATTCAATTATTGTGAAGAATTCCTGGAATATGTACCGGTACTAGAACCAAAGGCACAAGCCTGAATACTGTCAGTGCAGTGAGAAATACTGCTGAAACTACAAAAGACATTATATAAATTTCTTTCGAGAGAGAACATTGCAGTGGAGTACCTAAAATTTCAAATACTCCTACCATTATTTTGTCAAATGCGTTGGACAGCAAATTACAAAAATATCAGAAAATGTTCTGACTTTTGTACAAGTTTCAGGTGAACTTTTGCAGGACGCACCGGATTTTAAAACAAAAACGAAAGCGAATCAGCTATGCACGACTGCAACTACTCCAACGTACATTGTGACACTTTTAATAATTACTGCTTTTCTGCCAAACTTGGGCCCGTGTGCAGTCAATTACAGAAAGTAAATATGGATATAAAGGCAATACATACAGGGATACAGACAGACTATTTGAGGAATCACCTGACCATGGTGTGGTACGGTCGTTAACAGCCTCTGAGGGTAACAATACCTCCCTGACGAGGCAAGAAATCATCGTAGCGCAGAAGGAGGATAACGTCTTGAAAACTGTAAGAGAATGTTTTGCCAAAGGAGTGAGGCCAGAATGGCAAGAGATTTCCAAGAACGGCCATGAGCATTTGAGATGACCCACTAGGAAATGGGAAAGCTCGGATGGCAGAACCCACAAATTTCAAATCATCCTTCCAAAGACGTGTATCCCAAGTATACTTGAACAGGTCCACGATGGTCGCACTGGAGGGCATTTCGGAGTAAACAGAACTCTAGCGAGAGTGCGTGAGAGTTAGGTATTATTGGGTCAATTGCCGTCGAGATGTGGAAGATTGATGTAAGCGCTATAACCTGTGCTCTTCGAGAAAAGGTCCGAAGACAAGGCAAAGGGGAAAGTTGAAGCAGTACCTTCGAGAGAATCGCAGTTGACATTCTGGCACCACTCCCTATGACACATCCGGTAACAAGTACCTTATGGTTGTGATGGACTACTTTTCCAAATGGCCTGAAATAGTAGCATTGCCCAACCAAGAGGACAAAACGGTGGCAGAAGCCCTGTTGCAGATCGTGATTGCCAGACACGGAGTACCCTAAGAACTACACTCGGATCAGGGCCGCAACTTCGAATCGGATTTATAGAAGAAAATGATGACTCTGTTGGGAATAAAGAAGACAAGAACAACTCTCCACCCACAGTTCGATGGAATGGTCGAGAAGCATAATTGCACCATCAATAACTACCTCTCGATGTTTGTACCCGAAAACCAAATAGACTGGGATAAATTGGTTCTTCTTTTTTTCTTTTTCTGTTGGCTTACAGAAGCTCCCAACATGACACGACAGGTTACACACCATTCAT
>WOGQ01000708.1:0-17131 GCA_015342025.1 Leptinotarsa tumamoca | reverse complement strand
TGATGTGAACTGTCAGGAATATACCTGTACGTGCTTGTTTCTTTTTTAAATATATTGTATTCTAACCCTCCATATTGGCTCCTCATTGTTGAAACTTTAAGAAATGGTAGTAGTCCCTTATTTTCCAACTTTGTCCCTTATTTTATTTAAAAGGAAACAAAGTCCTCAATATTCGATTTTTCGGTATCGAATATCGCGAAAATATCATCCACATACCTCAGCCAAATCCTAGGAAAATACTTTGACTTTTCTTCGGCTTCCATTTCGAATCTGCTCATGAACAGGTCTGCCAGGTAGGGGGACAAGGGGTTTCCCATAGTCATTCCTTCATGTTGTTCATAAAAGCAACCTTCTGGAACCGATTTCGGAACAGATTTTGTTTCATACACAAATTAGTAAAAGAAACAAATTCATCCATTTCGTTATTATTGAAATCATTTTTCTCTAGTATCTCCCTGAGGTATTGCAAGGTCTGTGGAATTGGGACGCTAGGAAATGAGGAACTACCATCAAAAGAAACCAAAATTTCACCTTCTTGCAGAACCATGTTTTTTGTATGTTGTATGAACTCTAAAGAATTTTTTATATTAAATCCTGGTTCCGCAATAGACAAGGTTTCAAATTCCTTAGTGAACCACTCTGCTATTCGGTAGGTAGGAGCTCCAATAACTGACACGATGGGGCGCATTGATTTTCCCGGATTGTGGATTTTTGGAAGGCAATATAGTTACAGTTGAGCGGTAAGTATGTTGTCGCATTTCTTGAGGACGTCTTTTACTTCGGCAATCATCTTTGGAAATGGATCCCTGGACAATTTCGCATACGGTCCGTTAATAATGAGAGTATTGACCCTTTCTTAGTAGTCCGATTTATCCAGAATTACTACTTTGTTACCTTTGTTGGCTTTCAAATAAAAAACGTCCTTGTCAGTCAATTGTCTGATAAGTTTCTTTTGGTTTTTATCGTTGTTCATTGAATGGTTTCGTTTATCTGTTATTATTTTCTTGGAGATTTGATTTTTGACTTTTTCTTGAACTAGTCCCTTCGAAGAATTGGGCATATATTGACTAGTTACCTGATGGTATATCTGTATAGCATAAATAGCATTAGCTTCGCGAAGTTTTCAGTTTAATCTTCCTCTTGAAGATGATCGCTTGGTGATCGAAACACGTGTCGAGGTGTTGAAAATAACGATTTGGTGTTTGGAAAAAACTCCAGTAATATTCATTACTACGTCATACTTCATCATAAGAACTGATACCACTTTGGCGAACTCGCTTCATAATAACGTCTGGTCAAGCAAGAGTCCAAACAGGGTGGGTAACTTTCAGAAAGGGCGTATTTCCGGGTGATTTCCTCAGTCTCTTTCTCTTCTGCATCTCACTATTGCCATTATCCCGATGTAGTCCTTCTCGACCACCAAAGCAAGACGATATTTGTCATGGAGTTTTCAGCTCCGGGTGAGACGAATATCGTCCGAAAAGAGAAGGAGAAACGGATAAAATATCGATACTTCTTCTTCTAATTTCGCAGACTCTATCCAGACCACCCTGTCAGGATGGTTGTTCTGATTATTGGAGTCCTTGGTGGAATGATGCCCTCCCTACTCTCGAGTCTTGAAATCATACCGGCTTGCTGCACTCATTGATCATTGGACCCAATGATCACTCACCCCACGGAGTAGGGAGTGGTCGGTGGTTGATAATGCTGGCGCGCCCTTCCGAATGTATCGGAGTTTCAGGGTATAGGGCCTGACCAGCACATACTACGGATAATAATGTAGTGATTCATCGATCAAGCAAATCACAGAAATGACAAAAATGTAGGTATGTAGATGAAAGATGAAGTATCAAACACCCAGAAATCAGCCAATTTTAGCATACCTTATTCAAAAAATATAGAAACTTGCTATTGATTACTGTGTTGAATGGGTGTTAAATGGTATCTTGGTTGCTCAATTGAGCTCAGCAAAACAGGGGAATCACTGTATTATTTGAGTCCTAATAAACTTCTCTATTGAATTCAAATAATTATTTTCACTTTTATAAAAAAAATAATTTTTTGACAAAAAAGGATTTCCGTAACAACTTGGCAGTGTACCGTTCTTTATCTGGCCAAAACAAATTGAAGGCACTTTCCGAAACTGAACTTGAAAAACCTACAATTCTGTGGAACCACTGACTCAGTCAGGTATGTTTGTGGTGTTTCGACTTTCAGCAGCTTGATTGTCATGTTTCCATCTCGATCAAAAACATTACGTGATATATGAGTTTTCATGGATGAAGAAAAACTGATTACTCATGATGAAAATGAGAACATTTCGAAATCATTTGGCACAGTTGGATTGACTACATAATCTAACTCACCTTGGGGCGTTTCGAATGGACCTTCGCAATCCAGTCTTGAATACTGTAGAACTCTTTCGACACTTGTTAATTGTTGGACGACATCAGCTGTAGCTTTCATTCCATATTGCAACATACCTGTTAGTATCAGGCTCTGAGACAATGCTAAACCCACCGTACTACCACTCACTGAATGATCTACGACAATTGAAAAAGTATTTTAGGTTATTATAAGGATAATTTCTTAAGAGGTAATTTAGTTCACTGTTTCAGAAAAAACGTAGGGTTTTTGTTCAAAATATATTTTAAGATAAATATAATAAGGTAGATGAATGAACACTTTATCAAATATATGTTTCTTGATAATTTTAGAACTTTTCACCCACAACTTGTCACATATAGTTTTCTGAATTTCAATAAGATACAAATCACTAGAAGCGTATTAGCAAACCGTAAGATTACTCAGTTCCAACCAATAGGTACTATATATTTAAATATCGGTATTTCAATGTGCGGCAAAAATCTATGTAGTGGAAATTGAAATTACTCCTGAACTATGAATGTACTATGAATGGACTATGAATTTAGCAAAACTGTGTATATTGATATATGCATGCTAACGATGTGATAGCTTGTTTCACACAAACACATGGACAATTACAATCAGTTTTCCAATACATCAACTCTATTCCCAAGAACATTAAATTCACAATGGAACTAGAAACCAATAATTCAATAAATGTTTCAGACCTCACAATTATAAATGTTAACAACAAACACGATTTCATAATTCACATAATCCAACCCATACAGACACAATTATAAACATATACTATAAATACCCACATCAATATAAATTAGCAGCCAACCACAGTATGATCCACAGAATCATTAATATATCAATGTCCATAGTGAATTTCAATGAGGACTTGAATCTGATAAAACAAATGCATTAAATAACAAATTCAACCCGAATGTAATTCGAACAAGCTTTCAACATCGCATAAAATATAAAACTGGTATCTTCAAGACACTCACATATACTGGAAAAACATCAGATGAATTGAAAAAATCTACTGAATAAACAAAGCATATAAGACTGGTAACTCCTTGGGTAGACATATAGAGAATAACGAATCACATATAGACATGAATAACAGATTAACATATCAGGTATCATGCCCAAGAGTGTACGTAGAAAGGATTTCAAGAAAATTTCAAACCAGAATCTAGGAGCATAAAAGAAGTTTTGAACTGAAGGAGACCACCAAGGCATGCCACCTCTTGGAGAACGACCACAACCACCAAGGCATGCCACCTCTTGGAGAACGACCACGATTAAAATACTATGTACGACATATTCCATGTAGGGAGTATCCGTTCGGGTTTCCTGTGGAATAACCAACAGGAGGTTGATCACTCACCATTTTTTCATAATGCCAATAATTTCATTCGTATTAAAAAATGTACCTGCTGTCCAAGAACTGATATTGTAATTGTCTCACAAATTCCACCTGTTACCTCAAAGTTTAGCTTCAGTCGAAGAACTGTGATTCTAATCTATAATCTGACAGAAAACCATAATTGGCAATATGTTTTTTTATCAGAACACATTTTAGTAATATGCGCATGCCACTGTAAACCTCACCTTAGTGAGCTCTTGCACTCTTTCAAAGATTTGAGTGGTATATTAGTATAGTTTTAAAAATTGTTAACGTTGAAAATTGGACAATACGTAATCTGATTTATTGATCTTGACACACAAAGAGAAAAAGCATGACCTGAAATTTCAGCGTTGTTGCCAGCAGTAGCTCAAATAATTGAGTAAAACTACTAGGAGTTTCACATAATATGAGAATATATTAGAAGCAGTGGTAAATAAATCCAATGATGAAAGTAACAACAAAGTTCGACGAACAAAGAACAAATTCAGAAAAACACTTCAGGAGACATCATGGTGGAAAGGAGACGAATATAAAAAATCTGATGAATAAAGAGTTATATCTGGAAGATTTTTGACAGAAAAATAAACAAGAGTTACAAGAAGTGAAAAATAAGTTGGTTCAAAAAGAGCAATTTTCGTTGGTATAAAAGAAGAAAGTAATGAAAACCATATTTCCAAGTTACTCGCTATCATTAACGATTCGCTTGACTAAAATATAAACAATATCTTCAACATTGATTGAGAAAGTGAAAACAGAGATAAACGAAGGATTGTAACTATTAACTTCGTTTCAGATCTCGAACGAAATTAGGTATACAGAGCCAAAACTAAGCTAAAAGAGGATGTCACCGAATTTTGCAATAAACCCCAAGTATCATCTCAAAGAGAATATGGAATACAAAACGTTTGGTCGTGGAATGAAAAGATCTTCGTAAAATAAGACAACACTCTTGAAGCAATATCTGAAACAATGCACTTGCTGAACTAACACGAATGTTTTTCGTTTTTGTTTTCGAACCTCCTGAATATTCAAAAAATATTTGGATTACTATTCGATTATGTTTCATTTCATGTTTTTCATCAATATGAATGATTCATGTGTCATTGTTTCAATGATTCATTGTATAACATTCATTTTATTCATTATCGCAATCAATAAACCACATTGGATATTGCATGTTCAGAATATGTGCTCACTTTTTGATGAAACTCACATGTCAACTAACCTCAATATTCATGACTTTAAGGAAATTAAAGATTGAGAAGTAGCGGATATAATCATGTTGTAAAAGCTGATAGAGACCTTGATATTCCAAAAAAAACGGGGTAGGAGTTTCGATAGCTATGCGAATAAAATATAATATTGAACATGTCAGATCAAAGTGAGTGATCACAAATATACGTTTGATGCTTTATACATAACTCCCAGTATTGGTGATGTTTATGAATCCGAGATGAAATTTCTACAGGAGTAGGTTGTGAATGACGTTGAAAAGGTATACATATATATATATTTGGAGATTCCAACATTCGCGAGATTATTGGTATCAAAACCTATAATGTGATAAATGAAAAATTAGGCCTTCCGAATAATTTTATGGATTTCAACTACTTTAAATTATTTAATGATATAAAAAACTTTCGAAAAAAACCATTGGACTTGGTAATTTGTAGCGTTGAGTTTGTCTTACATTCATTTTCTATAATTTTTGAAATAAATCTAAGAAAAGTCAGGTCATACAGGACACCATTCGAATCCTTTTGTTTATGTTCAGTTGCCAGCTTCTAATTAACACGGAATTTTAAATATCACACTTTCCATTTATCCAATGACTGATGTGTATTCGATTCGATTGGTGAAACCAAGCACGATTTTTTTCAAGGGTAAGGCTTCAGTTCGATGTTTTTTTCCTGCAAAGGCAGATGTGCCAAGGTGGTTGTAAAGGGACACAATTTTTGAATTTGTATCCTTTTTCCTGTTGAAGTTGACAATTGCCCTTCCTGAATTGAGTAGAATAATATTCTGGCTACTTTGTAAATGAGCACTGAAAATTCCAGTTGTTTTGTTCAATCAAACCACGAGGCTCCCGGTTTTTGATAGATGAACCGTTGCCTACCCCCTTCAGAGGTGAGACTTTGAGAAGCCCCAGAAATTGGATAATACTCTGGATACCTTTTTGTGTTAGGTGCGACCTCCAAAAACACACGAGGGCACTAAATCACCTGTCAGCTAACGTCAAGGACAGGTGGGTATTCGCGGCTAAGCTAAACAATGGAGACGGGAGTGGGTTAACCAAATTAGCAAATTTAAAATAGATTCAATGGGCGCCAGGTAAATTCAATCCTCAAACACCTTAAGTGACTAGCAACATTCCTAATTCACCAACCAAATGTTGAAATGAAAGATTAAGTACCCAAAATGATTTATTCTATGGTCTCAAAAAAACAATGGTATGAGAACTTATCTATCTTATAACGGCCATAAAAAACAACAACATCTTCATAAATAAAACAACATTAATTCAATGATTTATCTTATAACGGCCATAAAAAATAACGACAACGTCTTCATAAATCAAACAACATTAATTCAATGATGTATCTTATAACGGCCATGAAACAACAATTATCAATATAAACGTATATGCACAACAAAATTACACAGACATTAATTTAATGATTTTCCACTAGACTGTAACACCATTTATAGATATAAACGTATATGCACGTATATACGTGGCAGATAAAACCTACACACAGTCAATACCCCAATACAGTTATGATCAAAAGCATATAGTAATACCACTGCGTCGATAACGCAAATAAGGAATATCATGAATCACCGACCACGCATATCAGGAATCATGTCAAAAAACCCCAAAGTTTGCTCTATAGTATGTCAATGAGATGCCATTTCACATTCAACGTATAGAGCTAAATAGTCCGCAGAAATTAAACTTACCAAGTAAGGTAGGCAAAAGTTAGCGTCGCGAGAGCTCTGGCGCATGCGCATACTATGTCATAAATTATTCATTTAATTTCCGCTTCACAACCACAAATCGAATGAATATTCGGTTATAAATAGATCAGAATTCAGAAAAGTAATGGAATAAATAGGTGCATAATGTTCAAATGTCAAGTATACTTGCGTATTCCAACGGTGATCCTGAGATTACTCTGGTTCCAACGATGATCCTGAGATACTCTAATTCCAACCGTGATCCTGAGACTACTCTGGTTCCAACCATGATCCTGACACTATTCTGGTTCCAATGGTGATCCTGAGACTACTCTGGTTCCAACTATGATCTTGAGATACTCTGGTTCCAACCGTGATCCTGAGACTCTGGTTCCCGTATTTGATCCAATAACTGTTGTAGAGGTTGATTTCCGCAATGTGACTACTGACGTTGAAGGAGACCAGAGAATATGATAATAAAAAAAATTCCTGGCCAGGGGGTTTCCTATACGTTTCTTCGTGTGCGGTACTCTGCACGGAAGTCCTACTGGGACTTGATGAGTGACTAAGGGCCTTCTGGTTTCTTATGAATCTGATTTCGGAAATCCTTTCACCTGGCACAATAAGTTCGGTAACCACCTCAAATCCTCAAAAGAGTTTAAGTTTCAGACTGCAAATATCCACACCAAAATGACCAATCAGTCTTCCACTATACAATCCAGACTTGTAGAAATAATCCCCGTGAAGGATGGCAAAAATACAACCATATATATCCTACAAATCAGTCAGATGGTACCCTTGAACTCTCAACCAAGCTCAACGAAGGTCAACACCGAAATCCGAGAGACTGCCACATCTGACAGCTAACCAGTTGTTGCCACAGTGTGTCCAATCTACGCTACAAGCACCAAGGGGGCGCTGTGCACAACACCATAACCTATCAATTCCTCCACAGCCACTCGAGACATCATCAACAAGTCCATGACCCATCAAAACCCCTTCTCAAAGCAATGCATCCCTAAAACAACCCTTGACAATTTGAGTAACTGATCAATCCCTCACCCGTGAACAACTGTAGAACTAGCACTAGATCAGTTTTGATCTAGCACTAGATCAGTTTTGATCTAGTGCTAAATTGAAACGTAACAATGTTTTGATGAAAATTTTGGCACATAACAATTTTTCTCAATTTTTTTACAAAGTAAGACTTATTTGTTCCACTGGCATAGACTGTCAAGTTGAATGAAAAAGGTTTCAGATACATTTACTGTCTGAATTTTTTTTTTCGGACCACATCAACATTAAGAAGTTGATAGTTGACCAACTTGTAATGTAACATTAAATTAGTTCATGCTGCTTGAAATGAAATGCGCGAAAGTGATATTTTAACTTTTCAATGATAATATTGATGGCAATTTAGGCTACGTTTCCACCCTCACTTGAGTTTTCACAGTATATGATATATTCAACATACTGTTTTAAATATTGTCTGTTTAAAAAACAGTTAGAGCTTGGCAAATTTAGCTGTGACCCTGAGAAGCACGAACAATAAAGACATTTTCAAAGACAGTAAATAACTCACAGTTCGCCACACAGAATAATTTCCCCACTTACTGTACTACACGAGTTTCTCGATGTTAATGAGCTTTTACCCTACTCTGCCAGATGATCTACAGAGGTACAACTAGGTTTGCCAAGCTGTACAAACATCAATAAGATTTTGTTTGTGTCTGCATATCAAATACTATTAATGTATAATAAATTTCAATTCACTTGCCAGTACTACTCTCGAAGTTTTCATTGGATTCCTCTTTAATGTACGGTTCATCCCAATCATCCCAATCTGAAAGAGATTCGTCGTTAGGCTGGTACATTGGAATATCACTTTCATAACCTGAAGCTTCCGAACTGCTTGAGTATTTTTCCATCACAGGTTCATATATTACGCAATTTTCCAATTGACCTGTCTCTTGGATAATACATTCTTCGATTTTGTAATCGTATTTGGTAAGAAGTTTGCTGAAAGAGATGATATGTTACATTACACTGGAATTTATGGTACTGATAATGACAGAAGTGACAATGTTAGTGACAATATCGCTGACATTTAAAACAAATCAGGTAAAATAATTACCCTATTATAGAATGTGTTATCTGCTTTATCTCTAAGAAAAGAGAAATAACAAAATCATTTTTTAAGAACAATATTGAGACAGATTTCAAGCTCCAAATGATTTGTTGAATGAATATTTTCAATTCTACTCTACCAGCGTTCACTTGGTATAGGTCGAAAGTGGAAATTCAGGATTTGTAGCTTCAAAGTTTCAAGCTTTCATTTGATCATACTCAGGATACAAAAAATATGCGTCCAAGATGAACTATGGAAATACGATTCAGAAATATGTTCAGAAAGCCATCAAAAAACCTTGAGAGTGTTGGGGAATGATATGAGGTACTTTTTTCGATAAAACATTTCACGGAGTTCATAAACTGATTATTAAATAAATGGAAAATTGACTTCAGTTTCGGGATATATTTACTGCTGAGAAAAAAAACTGAATGTGCTTTTTTGCATTTGCATTTCAGAGGGTTTTGAAAGAATTTGTAAATTGTCATATGCATCATGTATGATGTTTTACATAGGTCAAACTGGTAGGACATTTAAAGCAAGCGCAAAAGAACACAGAAACAGCTTCCAAAATGGAAAAATTAATTCAAAACCCATTTCCACACGGAAAGTTTGAAACACAATCTTCTAGAATAACTGCCAGTATCTTGGATTAATTTTAATATAAATTATTTATAAGTGACAATATCCAAATTCAGACTTCTGTTTAATCAGTATCGTCAAAGACAATCTTTTGCATACACAGGCATCAAAGGTTAAAACTAGAACTTCAAAATCAACTGAAACCTTTGCATTTGGCCGAATCACGATAACTTTCTTTGTGACACTTGGCAGTAAACACTAACCTCAATTCAGATTGTGAGATGAAGCAGCTATCAGGTCCATAAATCAAGTCAACCAATGGTATTTCAGACCTATTCCTCTCCTCCACAAAAAATCTTCCTCGAAAATGTCCAAAGGTATTGATTCTATACCGAAACTCGTCTATCATTTTCTGCTCCTCAGTACGATCATCACAATAAAAAGGATAATCCACTTTCTCGATAAACTTATAGTAAATTCCATACGAGGGATTAGCCTCGTCATTTTCTTGTATTTCAAAGTCTGAAATGTGTTTCGAGAAACTCATGTATGTGCAAACGCCGTGGGAAAAGTTCGGACAGCAAAGCATACAAGTGCAAGTGCACAACATTTTTGCAAGTTCTGTCAAACCTTTGCATGGAGAATTGCTATCACAGATACAAGGGGAGGAGTAGGATACCGAGATATAACTATCGTCTAACATGTCCTTTCTTACAAACACTGCCATTTGCGAACATTCTCCTAAAATTTCCGTGCCGGCAGGACCTTCTCCTATCCCAGAGAAAGTCACCGTATAATCAGGAAAACGGGTTACTATGTTGTTTGCCCTGAAATAAAAAGTATTTACTCGATGAAAAGCAGTTTCACTACACTCGAAATTGCCATTAGTAAGATTATTCCTAATAATTAGCTCACCAATCCTGAAATTGCTCTCTACTCCATTCAAATTTATGATCATAATGTCGCATCCTCTTTGGATCAGATGAGAATAAAATATTGAAATCAGAATTAGGGGTGGTGATTATTACTAATTTTGGTTCAACAAAAGCAAATATATTGTAGGGAAAAGCATCCAGTGCATCAGGATATAGGTGTTCAATTCTGAAAAAAAAATGGTGAACATCTCAGAATTTCAACAAAGAAACTTCATTGAAGTTAATTTATATCTTACAGCTCAATAGCTACGACCGCATCAGTACACTCTAATCGATAATCAGGATCGGCCACACTTCCTGCAAAAACACTTATTTGAAGAGGTGACTCTCTCCTTCTCAGATATTCCACAGTAAGGGGATGTATTCTGCCAATATTTTCTCTAAGAGTACATTCCTCTATATCAATGCAGAATATATTGTTCAAACTACTTAATCGTTTTAAGAAAATGAAAAGCCCAAATTCAGCACAACCAAAATCACATAATTTCTTGATTTGCTTTCTCCATCTTTCATCAAGAAGGATTTCAAACACTTTTCCATATCGTTGACGAAAAACCGGTGGTTCGAATTTTAGGTTATTTTCTAGATCCTTTACCACTTCTGTATTATCTAGAAGTGACAATTTTCGTTTTTCTATTGATTCCAAGAATTTTATCCGTTTTCTGTTTCTCAAAAATTGATATAAACAAAAACCCAAATAATGAAAAAGTATTAACATTTTTACTAGGAGTGTAAATCATTTTATTATAACATAAACAATAAACACATGTAGTTCAGTGACGTCATTGTCTATGATGTTCAAATGTAATTTCTCATTTTACCGTTTTACCTACAGGTTGTTTGTTTGTCAGGCACATGCCCCTTTCTCACGTAGCTTACTATATAGAATATTCACTTTTTTGTCGTGTATAGCAAAATTACCATAGCATTGAGGTTTCCAAATTGCAAATAATTTGTTGCATGCTATCGCTATCAGGTATCGTTTTCTCTCAAGTTTATTAACGAAAAAATCATTCACAATTTTAATAACCTTGACGAGCATTTCGTAAAATATCCTCGTATTCCTTGTTCTCTCAGTACTCCCTTCCGTCAATTGATATGGACTGGAATATTAATTGAACAACATAAAAACAACAAGAATGGTCATTATGAAATTAGAATAGTACCAATAAAACGCACTTATCTTCACTCAAAAGTTGTTTTGTGTTTTGTTTAAAACGAGACTGGATTTCTACCGCTCCGTCATCCAATGATCCGATAGTTTCAGCAGAAAAGATCCATCCAACTTTTTCGTTGACAAAAGACGACAATGCCCAAAATTGGCCATTTTCTGATTGGTGATTTCCCTGCTATTTGGATATTCTGAAAATTTCTGGGAAGTCGCTCCGGAGCGCCAACCAATTTTTGTTGTTGTTTCATTATTTCATGATTTACTTTTTTCTTAACTATTATAGTACAGAACACGGAACTATTAATATTTAAGGAGTTCTATGAATTTTTCATCTGCAAAAAGTTGCTGCTGTCTCTAGACACTTTCGATTATTGCTGACATTTGACGTGTATCAAAATTTATTGTCATATTTTATATTCCACTTGTCAGTTGTTCAGTTTACTAATGGCGTTTATTGGGAGTTATATGTGGTGAAGTGTTCGTTTGACAAACATCGCTTGATAGACTCCGAGAATAACTGACGACTTGCTTCCACTCCATAAGGTTTGTTATTTTTTTTTCCATTTTCAAGTTACCTTCCGTAATACTTCAAATTAGTTTTTCAACTCTTCTACTTTATATAGAGAACGAACTAAATGCTTTGAATTGGTGAGTAATTGTAACAATAAATTAGGTACACATTATTAGCCTGCAGTTGGGTATTGTTACAATATTATATACGTTTGTTGCCACTGTTAAGCACCAGTTCATTCCTAGTAGCAAAATTTTTTGCAAGGAAATAGTCTTGTTAAAAAGCATTTGCCTGAGATACCTACCTGCTTTGAAAAGTTTTTAGCAGTTGAATTTTTTTCTGGATTACCTTTAATTCTATGAAGTTTCTCTTCTCCAAAAATAAACTATCTGGCAATCTTTCTAAATACTATTTGAATATATTCATGCCTAGGTATACATGTATTGTGAAAACAGAATGCTTAATTCTTGGCCAAATCATCAATAAAACTTCAAATTGAATACACTTGTTACCGTGATTTCATGTCAGGAATACAAATGATCCTTCCCTGATGGAATAAATAAATGAAAATTTGAGTTGAATTTTTCATCTATTATTCTTTCATGTCAATGTTATAAATTGATAAAAGTAAGTACTCTTTTTTGTTTTCCCAAGTGCTATTGATATGCACAAGAAAATTACATTGAACATTTTTTACCATGTTTTGTCGGACCTAAAATCTAAATTGCGATTTGTACAACAAATGTTTAAAACCAGTAAACGAAGAACATTCAATATTGTGTGATCTTATATACCAAATATCAAAAGACGATTTATAGATGTGTGTATACTTTATAAGATGGCATAGAAACGAAATATTGTTATCCTGAACTCATTTGGGTAAAGGTTTTTTTTGCTTTGAGTTGTCCCTAAATGATGTCGATTTCGAACATGTTATAAAAGGAGAGTACAACATGATTTCGAACTCTGAAACAGCTTTCATTCAACTTCTCTTTGTAGCTGAGAAATGTTCCATTTTGAATAATAGTCATTATCCTTAATTATGACTCTGAGAAGGGAATTATATAATACTTAATTTTATCACCTCTGGCTGATGTTACGATAACCTAGTAGGTAATAATTATGTCATCAAATACATCTGTTATAAACATTTAAAATGTCAAGGTCATTAGAAATTAATTTTGAAAATATTCGGGATTTTATCTTGGACGGAAGGTTTCAATTCTGTGAAAATGTAAGTCATATCTGTTGATGCCAAGTTTAATTATTGCGTTACTATCAAATTATTGATTGTTCAGTTTGATCGCCAATATACTAAATTAGATAAGTGATTTGTAATATAACGTTTTTTTTTTTTGGTTTTGTTTCTCGACACCATTGTTTATATGGTTTGTTTTTGACTGCGAGCTATATTTACAAGTGAGAAATCTGGTTCTAACTTCTTTGAGATGTTTTGAGTTACGTGTTTTATCTGATTTATTGGTTCCAATAAAATAATTCCAAATCATTATAAACCCGATTAGCTGCTCTTTTTCGAAATATATCTGATTATCCAATTTTTCTAGTCAAACTTTAAGTAATTGGTGATATTTAATTTTTTTATATAATATAATCGATATTAATCAAACATGATCTCTCCTAAAAATATACCCTTTCAATATGATTAATATCATCAATATTATTCCGCTGGTGGAATTAATCCGGTATCAGTAATTCGATTCATTGGAAAAGCTGGAATTTAGAAAACTAGGTCTCATTGAAAGCAAAATCATATGCATGTGTTTCGGACTATTTGGCCCTCATCAGTACGTTGTCGCCAAGTGATAGGGTTAGCCAGTAGTAGATATGTGGTTTTGAACAGAAGATAATGTTTTTACACCACAATTACCTAACACGGAGGGAACTGTGCATTTATGCTTGTTTTTGCAACTAAGTATTGCCCGTCCTTCGCATTTGGCTACACCATACTGCTGAGGGCCAACTATCTCGTGTCTACGGTTTGCTTTTTTATGATCGATATGTCCGATAAAACTTTCTCTTACATTTATATGAAGAATCCAGATAACCTTTATGATTCTATGCATTTGTGCTTATTTTTGAAACCAAGTGTTGCCCATTCTTTGCACTTGGTTACAGTATGCTGCTGAGGGCTAACTACCCAGTACCTAGGGATTTCTTTTTTATGAGTGATATGTCCAATACAACTTCTTGCATTTATATGAACACTCCCAATAACAATTATGAATCTGTGCATTTGTGCTTGTTTTTGCAAGCAAGTATTGCCCATCTTTTGCACTTCGCTGAGAGTTAACTACCCAGTATACCTACGGATTTCTTTTTTTATGAGTGACTAGTACTATGTTGCTGTATCGCTGCTGTTCCAATATTTTGACAGAATCAGAATCAACGAACTTAGACGTGCGCAGCGTTATAGAACAGTGCTTCAAAAAAATTGTTCTACAGTGCCATCTAGTGGCGAGTTACAGAAAAATTGATAGCCTAAAAACCTTCTCTATGAAAAATTACTTATGAGCGATGAAGAAGTTTATCACTTACCAACCAACCAACCAACCAACCAACTAACCAACCATTCAACCAACCAACAAACATCCATTTTTATATACTAGATAGGTCCGATACAATTTTGTCTTGCATTTATATGACGACTATTGCTAACCTTCATGATTCTAGGCATTTCTGCTTATTTTTGCAACCAAGTGTTGCCCATCCTTTCCACTTGGCTACAGCATACTGCTAACTATCCCGTGCCTACGGATTTCTTTTTATGAGAGATATGTCCGATAAAATTTTCTCTTGCATTTACATTAAGACTATCGCATTTGTAATTATTTCTGCAACCAAGTGCAGATGATGAGGGCCAAGTAGGGCGAAACACCTATTAGTGGTTCGCTTTTTTTGAATGCTAGATGCTGCAGGTAGAAAACGACCCTATATATCATGAAATATTTTGTTCGTGAACCATTTGGAATAAAAAAATTGTGTGGACCCGGTAAAGTAAGTAAGTAAGAATCACAAAATTTTGTTCGAGCACTTTGTTAGCGTTTTGTATGTATAATGAGCATTTATTACTTTTTACTATAAGGAAACGGTATAGAAAAAAATGAACTGGTCAAGTGAAGAGATTGCCAGTGCAAAATACCAATTGAAATATTAGCGAAACGTCGAAAATGAAAAGTTCACAATCCGGGTATATTTTACTATTTATTCTAGTTGGGAGTGTTCCTTTGAAATTACATAATGGTTTTCGTGTTTACTTCGATTGTAGGACTGTTATGTAGATATTAGTAAACGGGACCAGAGGCGATATGCCACACGAATTGAATTAATTTCAAAATAAAATGAAATGTTTCAAAATCCAAATACCAGGGTTACGCATTCTTATGATAATTTAAATCTGAAATACGGGTACTTCATTCTTCACGTGCCTATTCCTGTACTGGCTGAAAGAAAACCGTAAGTACTGCGCTCCAAAGTTGAATAATACGCGATTGTACAAAACATAGTCGTATTTCAAGTTTTTTTCAGTTATGCAATCAGATGTAATCGACAGATTGGTTCGAAGTTTATGCAATAATCTGACCAGTATAAATACAGATACGCAGGATTTGCAGAGAAGAGAGAAAGTAAACTATTCGGCCTTCTCGGCGCAACATCCAAATTATATTGAGAATGGAAAATGTGTAATTATTAACTTTGCGAAAACATATTTCACCATGTTAATTGCCGGCTGTATTTCTGAACTTCTCGAACTACATAATATAATTTTGTTCGACTTGATTGAAAATGCATATTTATTTTGTATGAAAATAAGTCAGATTTCGAAACTATAGGCTATTTACTTGAGCAGCGGAGTAATAAACCATTTTCAAGTTGCTGCTATAGTCGTTCATAACCGGGAGTCTGAAACTCTTCTTGTAGCCCAGATATTAAGTGTAGCCTCAAGAGAACTCCTTTGTTGATACTTGAGAGGTGCTCCGTATTTGCACCAATAGTAAAAGACATCGTTGGATGATCTGTTAGATCCGGTAGAAATATCTTGATTTTGATTAACACGCTATAGACTAATGACCAAAGTACTTGATAGTGTTGACACCAAATTTTTCGAAATTTGTGTTTTATTCTGTAATTTTTTTGTTGAAGTTCGTATTTTGTTTCAGATGACTGCGGAAGGAATTTAGACAACCAGATTCGTGAATCGATAAACAATCGTTAAATCGTAATTATCGACGGTTTCATTACGGGAACTAACGGGAATTTTACATTCAGTTTCACGCGAAAAATGCCTTAAAGGCTGATCTGTATGACCAACGGACGAGGCGCCGGCATGGCGTCGTTTATGACCAAGAAGAAGAAATACAAATTTCAAGTGGAAATATGTCTGGAAGAACTGCTGGAAGTGTCCTTCGTATCTGCTGTACTCTTCGCCAAGCTGAGACTGCTGGACGGTGGCAATTTTCAAGATCACACCAGCAGGTGAGTGATGTATAATTTTATCTATGACATTAAAGAGCACGACTTTTTAAAAAAATAAGGTAAATTTCCAAGTTTCGCGGGCTACGTATGTTTATGTTGACACCTAAACAGTGACTTTTCGGGATGAATTGGACGCTCTTGGATATCATGTGGATTGTTATCGTCTCAAATTCGACAATTAGGGTGAGTTGCTAACTGCTGAAGAGCCTATTCAGCGAACTCACGTATGGTCGTTTACCTTCAGTTTCTAGGTTAGTTGATTTTTGATGATCTAGGCTGGTCTAGAAATACCGTGAAGAACTGAAAAAACTGGTCAAGGCATATACAGTGTGACCCATGTTTAATGGAAACACCCCCCTAAAATTTGAAGTTGTAAATCGATTTTAATAATTTTTTTTTTAATGTCAAGTACTAAAAAGTCTACCTTGGGACAAAATTTGAAATATTGAAAAAATCACTACGCCACTGGATTCAGAGTACCTCTGAACAGATGTGACTGAAATTTCATGAAAAAATATTCATTATTAACAAAGTTATGAGAACTCAAAAATTCGAAAACTCA
>WOGQ01000707.1:0-17136 GCA_015342025.1 Leptinotarsa tumamoca | reverse complement strand
GGTGTTGAAATAACGGTTTGGTGTTGGGAAAATACTCGAGTAATATTCATTTCTTAGTAAGTTATTCATCTATCATAAATTGAGGTATATTTCACATTTTTTTTAGAGATTATGGACTCCTGTGGATTATTTGACGCTTCTTTGGCCGGTGAGTGTTCTTCGAAAAGTCCATAGTAACATGCTCTTTGGCTCCATTTCAGCCTGAATAATTGATAACAAGTGGAAATGGGAAGAAGGGTAAGGTAAGGGTCTTTAAATTTCTGCTAATAGTCGTGGATGTTCAATTTAGCAAATTTCATTTATAAAAAGGTGCAATAGTGGTAACCTTTTACATATTCACTAGATGAATTAATTGGTACTTGTGAATGCGTCGAATTGTTTGAAATCTCAACTTACTCGTATTACTGACCAAGTTATAGGTATACGTGATTTATCAAATATTTTATGAAGAAACATTCTTTTCAATATCAAGGAAATGGAACAAAATGAATATTCGTTTCTCTATTCAACACCCTGTACCAGGTAAGTTTTCAGCATATCTATAGACAATATGAACAATGAGATTTGCGGTACTTGAAAATATTTCGTTCACAAAAAAGACGGACAAAGTATGAAAATAATGTTGAACACATTTTTATATCATCGCTAAAGTTTGACATTGAATTTCCGGATCCAATATTTCATATCTGGTTTCTAAAACCTTTTAGGTCAGCGGAAATGAAAACAAAAATGTCCCTGAAAAGCTCGTTGAATCTAACCACGTTTCTGGAAGTTATACGTGTTGGGTCGCAGAAAGTTTTTTCAGTAATTCATTGAAAATATTTCTATTTCTCTGGAACTTTCGAGAAGAAAGGAAATAATAAAAACGGACTTTGCTAATAGGCTGGACGAGCTACAGGGCTCAGCATTATTGAGCGCTATATTTGCCACCTTTCGGGAAAGAGACATTAAATATTATTTTTTTAACAATTCACTATAACTGTTACAGAAAAAAAAATCTACATGAATTTAATTAACTTTGTTTTAACAGTACCTATGACTATTCCATGGTGCACAATGAAATTTTCTGATTTCGAATAATGAATAAAATAAACCTTATGATAAATATTTATTGAAATTGAACCTGTTCCTGATAATTAGGAAGTGAAAACTTACACTGATTCAGCCGACTCGCTTGATGTATACCAATGCTTTGTGATATAGATTCGAACCTCTATTTTGTGAGTGTTGAAAATGATTGAGAAATATTTTTTCATTTTGCTTATTTAAACACCTATAACATTCACACAGAAATATTGTCAACTAAATTCAAACAAAAGTTGAAAGTGTGAAAAGTTTTTCTACAGGTGTGAAAAGTTTGAGAGGAAGGAAAGGGGAAGAAAAAATTTTACAATATCCCTTTGAAAAATTGAAGTGATATAGTTTCCACCTTCAGGTGCGTAGCTTACCTCACAAGAGGTAAGCTAGTTCAAATTTTTTCCGGAGGACACAAATAGTAAAAATGAGGTGAAAATATTAAAAAAAAAATATATCACAAAGAATCTATTACACACAGGTATGAGTTCTGAATACGTTGCTCTTTGAAATACTTTAGGGTAATCGAAAAATATGCTTATATAGTTAGTTTTTGAATATGCCGTGAAAAAACTAGGAACTCTTTTTACATAAAAATATATTTTGTACACCTTAGGAATGTCAGTGAAAATATTTGCTTACGACAGCACACTGGTCTGTCTGTACATTAAGATTCCAGCATATCGCCTGCGGATTCACATCTTCACCGGCAGCAGGTGGTTCCATATCTTAATGAGGATCTAGAGGTGATTTCGAAGTGGGTAGAGAGTAACCAGGTTCAATTCAATGCCACGAAAACCTAGGCATCGGTTTTTTCCAAAAAGATGAATTTTTCCGAACCGGATATAATAATGTCAGGTCAGACAATTCCGCTTTCTGCTTCGATAAGTTTGTTGTGGGTTGAAATGGATATGGCTTGACACAATCATGTCGCTTGAATTGCAAAGGCTGCTTCTCAAAAGCTTGGAACACTATTCTGAACCAGAAAACTGTACACATCTCAGCAACTTTTGATGCTTCATAAAGCTAGGATCGGACCTTTTTTGGAGTATAGTTCTCATGTATGCAGCTCTGCCCCCAAACATACTCTGATATTGCTAGATACTATGCAGAAAAGAGCCATCTGTCTGATTTGAGATGCGAACATCACGTGCAACCTTGATCGCCTGGAACATCGAAGAAAGGTTGGAGATTTGCCTCTCTTTCATAGATACTTTCACGGGAAGTGTTCAAGGGATTTGGTACATTTAATTCCACCACTAGCGGTACATATTAGAAATACGCGATGGACTGTGGCTGTTCATCGTTTTGAGGTTCAACTCAGTACACCCCGAACTGCACTGTTCAAGAACTTTTTCTGGAGAACTGCGTTTATGTGAAATAAACTTTCTGAGAACGTTTTTACAAATGGATATAATCTATAGCGATTCAAATCCAATGTGAATCGCTACTTTCACACAGGCGCCGCTTCTAGAGCGCCTCACGGATTTTTCTGTAGTAGTAGTGTTTTGTCCTTGAAAAAATCATGAACAAATCAAATACTGGAAATGACGTACTCCACTTTGTGGAACTAACAGTAGGGGCTAGGACAAGTCTTCGAAGTATCTTGCGGCAAAGGCTTTTGATACTGTGGCGCATGAAACCCTACTCGAAAAATTGTGAAATTATGTTATTAGAGATCATACTTTGGAACTGATACAGGATTATTTGAAAGAACTAACGCAAACTGCTGAAATTGGTAGCAAGCTCAGTGCAACATTACAAATCAATGTGGGTATACCTCAGGAAAGAGTACTTGGACCGATCCTTTTCCTTAATCACATAAACGTAACAAGGCAGATTGATGAATTTGACTGTCATGTAGTGTGTTTATGTTGATGATACGACCATGATCTTCACTGGCGAAAGCATATACTCTATGAGTTTTAAATTTAATTTTTGTTAATTATTACTATGGTTCATTGTCTTGGGATTTTCATACTGTTTCCATGAAATGTACATATATAACTCTTATCTGAATGAGTATAATAACAAAATACAGGCATTCCAATGTTTAGGTGAGAGTTAATCATTCAAGATAATTGATTGAATTGATATTGAAAATGAGTTTGATTTGATTTGAAAAATTTGATTGAATCCTATCAACAAATATAACGAATTGAAGAAATGGGAATAGTATCAGTGATATAAGTTTCAAAATAATCAAAGTACATAGTATAATTTAAATGGGAACCACATTATTAATAGATCAGGTAAATTGGTGCAAGTGGTTCTATGAGTTAATAACAATCCAGAAGTCATAGGTGGAATCCGCCTTCACTCAAATATTTTTCACATGAAAATATAATAATAATGATAATGATAATAATAGTAATAAAAATAAGTGCCAAATTTATTGGAACTATTCGTTTCCCACCCTCAGGTTCATACAAGCTAATAAGCCTGATGTAGTCCTTTTCGACCACCAGAGCAAAACGATATTTGTCGTGGAGTTTTCAGCTCCTGGCGAGACGAATATCGTCAGAAAAGAGGAGGAGAAACGGATAAAATATCGAGATTTTCTCTTCGAACTCCGCAGACTCTATCCAGATCACTCTGTCGAAATGGTTGTTCTGATTATTGGAGTCCTTGAATCTCTCTCGAATCTTTAAATAAAAGCGAAAAAATACAGATCTTCTATCGTTACAAAATCAAATATTTCAAAAAAAAACTTGGTAATATTAGGCTTAGAATAAACAAAAAATTCATCGAAGCTGATATTATTAGCTTGTATGTGGTGACATATTATGATACTGTGATGTTGAAGAATCAAATGAAATACAGTCAAATTAATGGAAAAGAAAACAAGGGTAAAAATGAGATTACAGGTTAACCAGAAGAATGTGTTTTCAACTAGCTTGAGAGTTTCAGATATAGCTTAATTATGAAAAGGGCAGTAGACCAAACTTGGAACAGAAATGGCTTAAGAAAAGTTTAAACAATATAATTTTTTCCAAGGAAGTAATACTGAACAATAATACAAAAATTTCATAAAAATAAAATTTCTATTCAGGTTATCATAATGATAAGTTTGAGAAAATTCAGCAGAATATAGTAATTGTAACTATGTTTTGTTGTGAAGTAAGGATAATTAGTACAAAAGAATTGTTTCAAACGTCATATTTACGTCATGAAACATTCATGAAATATGGGGCAAGCGCGATCATCAAAATCAGGAAAGTATAACTTGTGTTGATGTGATGATGGCATGCCTCAGATTTCCACAGAAAAATCTGACAGAACGAGTATGTGAAAGAAATTATTTTAAATAGCCTAAACTTAACATCAATGATATTATGTATTTTTCATTTCGACTAATCGATGTGTTTGAATTCTTGATCTTGAAATCAGCCATAATTTCAGCTCTTTCTAGAACAGAGATAATGAATTCAGTTGTTTCAATTCATTTGGTAGATCGTTATATATCTTTGGCCCAAGAAAGATGCTAGATCTCTGGGCTATTGTTTTAGCCACATGTGCAACTGAAATGGAATTTTTTTTTGACCTTGTGGATGGAGTAGGACTAATCTAGAAATATTTTCCTCCGGTTTTTTTGTTCTGGTCAATAGCAAGGTCAAATGAAATATTTGTTTCACATCTAAGATATTACCAAGCTTGTAAAGGTCAACTGATGGGTAGGTAACTGGTTTTCTGAATATTATTTTCAAAATTCATTTTTGAATTATTTCAACATTCTTCATAATGTTATTATATGCCCTTCCCCAAGCTATCATGCCATATCTCAGTTGGGATTCCACCAATGCGCAATACAGCATTAAGATATGTTTTTTTTCAAGAATGTTTTCTAAATATTTGAATTTAGACAATAGGCTTCTAATTCTTAGCACTAACTTCCTAATGTGTAAGTTCCATTTCAAATATTTGTCTATCATTACATCTAGATACTTTATTTCTGTAGCTTGTGTGATTTTCACAATGCTGTTTTCACCTCTGATTTCAAGGGGTTGAAGACTGGGTAAGTTTTTGTTATTCACTGAAAAGGCTAAATATTTTATTTTAGAAAAATTTATAGTCAATAGTTTGAAATTGAACTGGTCAATGATTGTTTCTAAGCCATTTTGTGCTTTAGTGATGAGCGAGCTCCAGTTTTCGGCTTCATAAAGAACTGCTGTGTTGTCTGCGTAGCTTAAAAGTGTCCCATCAGTGTGGAGATTGAACAGATTATTGAGATATACTGTGGAAAAAATTGGACCAAGTATGGTGCCTTGCGGTACCCCAAACGTCATCACTTTATATTTACTTAAAGTATCACCTACTCTGATACACTGCTTTCTCCCACTCAAGAAACTTTTTATGAGAGTTAAACACGTTCCACGAATATCTAAATCTTCTATACCGTTCAGGAGTTTATTATGACTTGACAGTATCGAACTCCTTGGCCAGATCAACGAATATGCAGAGGCACGGTTTACTACTATCAAAAAATGTATAAACTTGTGTAGGTAATTCCTTTATCGTATCCTGTGTTGACCTGGCTTCTCTAAATCCAAACTGTCTAGATAGAGGAGATTATATTTCTCAAAAAAATCTGTTAACCTTCTCTTCAACATATATTCTAGAATTTTAGTTATACCAGTGATTAGATAAATCGGTCTATAATTTATACAATTCACTTTTTCTCCTTTTTTAAAAATGAGTTTAATAACTGTCGTCTTTAAATATTTTGGCCATAATCATGTTAGTATTTTATTGATGAGCAGTGTTAGTGGCTCTTTAATATATTCTTTAATATGCTGCAGAACTTCTACTGATATTTCATCTATTCCTGGTCCTTTGTATTTTTTTTAAGTTGTTCATTATTTCTTCAACTTCATCTATATTTGTTTCTGTTGAATATATTGAGCTCCGGTTAACAGTTCTGAGCTCTTTATAATTTCGAGGAGTTTCTATTTTGAGCACTTGGTCCTCGGCAATATTAGTATAATGCTCTAAAAAAATTTCCGCAATCCCTATAGGGTTAGTTGCGGTTTTGTTATCCCCATTTTCAATTTATGTTACTTCCATCCTTTTGATTGGCTGAGAGTAAGCAGCATTTACTGTTTTCCATAGTAGTTTTGCACTGTTTTAATCTTTATCGATCTCTTTCTTATGATAATCAGCCTTAGATTTCTTCAACAATGTATTCAATTTATTTATCTATACGTTTTAAACTGTCCTAATAGAGAATGCTATTCTTCATCAAGTTTCTATTGATTGAATAACATATTTTTTCTGGTGACAGAGTTTACTAGAGCTGAGGTTATCCAAGATTTTTTTTGTATTTTATTTGTCATCTTTTGTGTACCAGAATTCAATATTCCTTTTATTTTTTTATGAATAAATCAGTTGCTGATTCTACGTCATCTGTTGCATAGAAGTTGTCCCACTTTTCATTAATATTTCATTAATAATGATATTAGTTCATCAATATGTCGAATGAATAATCATAAGTCACATTGGATCAGGCACGGAACTCTAATGGAAATTATTTGCAGGATTTTCATGAGTGAGTTCACTAAAACCTCAATACTTAATTTAATATAATAGCTCTTCTGGCGTGTCTGAAAGTAGTAGGAAAATACTTCATTAAGAAAGTTAGCCGGAGGCACCCATTGAAGGATTGAATCATTTAACGTACTAAACTTTTATTTATTTCACCCACCGTTTTGAATTTCTATCAGTTCTCTTGATGATAAAACGTTTCATGTTGACTTTTTGATAGCGTAATGCGTCTTGTGAAAGAAATTGTGTTGAGAATTCCATGTGTATGAAAATACCACCTATATGTTGATCGCAGACAACTATCACAAGTATTGTACCAGCATACTACAAATTTGCATCCACAGTCTGGTAACATTCCTACAAACAAAGTAGAAAATTGATGAACAATCGAAGAATTTCAGACTCAGAAATCTTGCACAAGAAGATAATGATCCAATAATGAACATGAAAGCAGCTTTTCAACTTATTCATATATTTCAGTAGATATATGTCTAAAAAATTATGGAAAATGAGCAATCTATTATTCATGAAATTTGTTGATGTGTTTGAAGGCAATGCTTTCAAACACATCAACAAAATCAAGCATTCAAGCAATGCTGAAAGCAATGCTTTTCAAAGGCAAAACAAATTATTTGAAGATTTGAAGAGATTGCTTGCAACCGACATAAATAAAATCTGATTCACCAGAAAAGGTCAGTAATGAGCCATTTCCATCGTGATATGGAACATGTTGAGATTTCCAACTTTTGAGACCAAGCTATTTCATTATACAGGGTGGGTCAACTTGATTCCTTCGGTCCATTGCTATCAGGGAAAACAATTTTTCGAATTGCGAAAGTCATGTCGATGAATACTTTCTTTCAAAATTGCCTTCTTGCATACTGGGTGATTCAGCCGAGTGTGGTCAACCAAAGTTTTATTTTTTTAATGAATACCTACGTCATTAAATTTCATTTTTTTCCTTCTAAGGAATCTTTGTTTTTGAATTTCCATTGCGGCATTGCTGTTATTCCAGAGAAACCTATTTTGCAGACAATAATTTTTTAATCCACCATCCGCATGTCTACAGAAATTGAGGGGAATTTTCAAGGAATAGTTAGTCAACATCACTATGATAATTTCTGGCATCTCAACTTTTGGAAACAATATATAGAGTGCTCGGTAAAACCGGTCAAGTTTTAGTCATTTTCAAACAGATATAATTTAACTTTTTCAAATAGAACACCCCGTATTTTTTCATTTGTATGGAATGTTTCAACATTTGACTACATTTTTTATCAGAAGTATACCATACGGAAAACTGATATTTTAGAAATTATACCCAGTTTTATTAATTGTTGTAAACACAAAAATGTATTTATTTATGTTCACTTATTCAAACATTTTTCAATACGATCATTAACGCCTAAATTTTTCATTGAATAGACGAGTCCAAAAGATGTTCAAAATAGCAACCATTTTCTGCAATACATTTTCAAATGAATTCCCTTCACGTTCCGGCATATCCTCTGGGATTCCCCTGAAAGTTCTAGCGATTCTCCGTTTCATGTCTGCTTTAGATGTTGGAGGAGTATGGTAGACAATCCATTTGATCTATCTTCATAAAAAATCCATTTTGGTCAGGTCCGGTGATCTGGGTGGCCACACCACAGGCCCACTTCTACCTATTCAATTTTGATTGAAAGGATCGTTGAGGTATTCCTGTACTTCAGTTTGAAAATGTGGCGGTGCACCGTCTTGTTGTAGCCACATTGTAAGTCTTGTTCGATATGGAACTCCATCCAATAAATTCGAAAACTCATGCCGAAGAAATCTCACATTTTTTTTCCAATGGGATGCCCATCAAAAAGATAAGGACCGATAACTATTTTTCTGAGAATTCCACCCAAAACATTCAGACCAACGCTGTTGATGGTTCAGGCAACGAACGAAATGGGGGTTTTCCATTGTATAATAATGCATGTTATACCGATTCACATTTCCATTTTTATGAAAAATCGCTTCATCAGAAAATAACAGGAAATCGAAAAAATCATCTTCCTGATTGATCTTTTCTAAGCCCCATCGGCAAAATTGAACACGTTTTACAAAATCGCTTTCTATTAACTATTGCAACAATTGCATGTGATGAGGATGAAATTTGCTTGCTCATATCATTCGAGACACGCTGGTTTGAGAAAGTCCCAATTCTCTGCTCAGGTCTCTGGTACTCACATGGAGATTTGTTACCGGGCAGACACGTTCAAACTTCTCGTGATTGGCATTACCAGTTCTTTCAAATCTTGTTTTTAGATCCTGAAATGCCCTTCCATCTGATAGTCTTCTTTCGGGGAATATCTCTTTGTGAATCCTTGATGCAAGGAGGCAGTTTCTGTCAATTTTTCCCAAAACCCAGACCATTTGCACCATATCTTACAATACATAATTCATAACGAAAATGATTCAATCTACTCGCGAAAAAAAAGTTCAACACATGGTGTTATCGACAAATTCCGAGA
Source organism: Leptinotarsa tumamoca (assembly GCA_015342025.1). Classification (NCBI taxonomy): domain Eukaryota; kingdom Metazoa; phylum Arthropoda; class Insecta; order Coleoptera; family Chrysomelidae; genus Leptinotarsa; species Leptinotarsa tumamoca. The sequence goes on along the minus strand of WOGQ01000707.1, from coordinate 8,023 downwards.
TTTATTTTTTGATGACAGTCATGGATAACTGGGGTTTTAAGGAAAAAGAAGAATAAATATTCCTCAGGTTTTTTACTCATTTCTTACCGTTGAAACCACTGATAATCATCACGAGATGGTTTGAAAACTTTTTACTGGCGATTAGTTTGGATATTCGAAAAACAAATTTGAGTAAGTGAACGTAAGGAATTTTTTTTGTGGATACAACAATTACTAAATCTTGGTATAATTTGTATAATATCAATATTCCGTATAGTATACCTCAGATGAAAAATGTAGTTAAATTTCGAAACATTTCATACAAATGAAAAATTTGAATTGTCTGTATGAAAATAAATGAAACTTGACCGGTTTTACCGACACCCTATATATTGTATCCGAATATTGAGATTCCAGAAATTATCGGGGTGATGTTGACTAAGTATTCGTAAAAAAATACACTTCACTGCTGTAGACATGTGGGTGGTGAATTAAAACCAAATTGTCTGCAAAATAGGTTTTTCTGCAATAACTTGGCAATGCCGCAATGGAAATTCGGAAACAAAAATTTTTTGAGAAAAAAATAAAGGGATCGAATGACGGTATGGGGAATGACGATGAGGGTATTCCATTGCAAAAATTTAACTTTGGTTGGCATCTCACGGCTGAATCACCCAGTATGTGAGAAAATAATTTTGAAAGATAGTATTTATCGATATGACTGCGAAAAAATTAAGCACTTCGAAAAATTGTTTTCGCTGATAGCAATGGACCGAGGGAATCTTTTTGACTCAGCATGTATTCAAATAACACCCTATTGTGGAGTTTTCACACATAATAATATTTCCAGTAATAACTTACTCAATTTTCACATAATTTCTCTCATATATTCTTGTAATTTAAAAATAATGAAATCTACCATCTGCGTATATTTCAACATACTGTTATATACTGTTATAGGTATTGTCTTGGGTATTGGGTCTTCGTTGAAAATACCATAGTAACATCAGTTTCTTGTAAGATATGGAAAATGAGACTGATTGATAATACGTGAATAATTGAATAATTATTATCCGTTAATTTGGATGAATTGATTCATATTTGAGGCCCAGGACAGGTAGTAAAATTGGCTGTTTAGGAACTGTGTTAGTCCTATTATTAGCGACCATTTTTTTTTGTCAGATTATTTGACAGTCTACTGGAGTTCCTATCAATTATGTTTCAGTGAGTTCCAGAATCATTTTTGTTCTTTACCGATGGATTTCAGTGTCTCCATGAATCGCAACAATCCGATTCATCGATTGGAATCTTCTGATGTATTGAATATTGGTTTGATATGTTCTTTTCGAATTTGATCACAAACGATGTATTTCCTAAATCAAATATTCATATATCGCATGGGTTGCCTTTTCACACTTCCAAGGATGTAATTTTTTGCAAATATAGTATTGCGGTAGAATTCGTTGTCGTCGTTTTGATATATAGTATAACTGTTTTTTCAACAAATATATTCTCCAAGGAATAATAGTCTCAAATTGACATCTTGTGGGAACCTGTATCGCTTATTGGTGGTGATATTTAAGAGAAAAGAAAAGTATGAGGTGAATTTCAAAAATATAAGTAATTTTTTTTTTGTTTCATTACTGAATTTTCATTCTAATCATATCTTCAGACTTGAGTGTGTTATATAAAATCACTTAAGATGGTAGTTGCTTCTGCTTCAGTTTTCTTCAGATTCACATGAGTTCCTTATAAAGATCAATTGATGGCATTATGCTTGGATGCATAGTACTATTGAATTGGATACTGCATACAAGTTCATGATCTACATCAGGTAATCTACAGCGGTAGTTGAATTCTCTCTTTGCGTTGATTGATTTAGTATATTGATGAACAGCTAACTTTTCACAAGTATCATTGAATGTGTTCATGGAGTCAACTGATGAAGTGTTGGGCTTTTTGATATGCATTTCGATTCTCCTGAAGTTTTTAAATTTAGCTATCTCGATGAGAGTAGTCTTTTTCCATTCGTTTAAGATGTGGTGTGATTTCGAGTTTACTTGTCTACTTCTTTCTTCAGTCAGTACCAAAGTTTTGAATAATTTGACGTATCATGAAGATAATCTGCATTATTGCGAGACAAAATTTTAAAAATTATCATAGAGGGTAACGTATGGATCTACTATTTTTCTGTTCAGCAGGTTATATTCCTCGAATATTTGAACAATACTAGTTTCAACCTTTGGTGCTTTTTTTCTCTCGGTAAAATGAGTCACATATCCTTTTGATGATACATAAGAATATCACTGAGGCAAAATTCTTGTTCTAGCAGAGGTGTTAGCAATTGTCAAAAATCATCAATGACAGTGTTCCATCATCTTTGATACAATATGGAACGGAAAAAACTGATACTTGAACGAAATAATGGATATCTCATACCTGTAAATACAGTGTGTCCGCAAAGTATGGAATAAATTCGATGTTTTTGAAACAAGTCGATTTTTAATTTTGATATTCTACATTTTACAACAAAATTTCATTGAACAGGGTGATCCATATTAATATGATGACGTCATTGGTAATTTTTTTAAATCCAACACCTTATATTTGGGGTCACTTTTAGATAATACGTAACGAGCTGATTCCGAAAAGGTATGATATTTGGGGTCTAACGGACATAATTTGAAAGATTTGCGCTTAGAAAATAAATTTTATTCATATCTAATAAAAGTAGAAATTAATTATTTATTTTATATCTTTTTCTAATGAATAATTCAACAATGGGAAAGTAATCCAGTAATAAATACATGACTTCATTTTAAATGTTCGAACTGTAGTCCTTGCTGTATGTGACAGTAACCTGAACATTGAATAAATTCTTGTTGAAACTTGTTTATGGTTTCTTGAGAAATATTGTTTATTTCTGTTCGAATTCTCTCTTATAATCCTTGAATATTTGCTGCTAAAGGAATCCAACGAATTTAAGTCTAGCAACCTTGCTGGCCGTTTAATATGTTCACGTCTACCAATCCATCGGGTCGTAAACATTTGGTCGAGATACCTCCGAAAATCTGCAGCATAATGTGTAGGCGCACCATCCTGTTGAAACCATAAACCCTCATCACAACTTCCAGGATCAATTCTACTGGGGAATAAATTAATTGAAGCAGGTATAAGATATCCCCTTAAAAACTGAAGGTATGTTGGCTCGTTTAAAGTACCGCCGAAAAAGTAGGGTCCGATGATCCTGTTTCTCACAATACCAGCTCATATATTGACATTTTGCGCGTATTGTGTATGATGCTCACGCATCTAGTGGGAGTTTTCTTTGGCCCAGAACCTACAATTCTGCTGGTTGACCCCACTATTGATTGAAAAAGTGGCTTCATCAGAAAAAATTATATTTTTTACGAGGAGATGGTCTCGGTGATAGTTATCGATCATGGCTCCACAAAATTCTATTCTTCTATCTGGAACATCCTCGTTTAATATCTGTAGAAGTTCGATTTTAAAGGGATACCATTTTTTCCAATTTCAATACTCTGTGTACAGTTGTTTTACTGACATCGAAATCACGACTAACCTCAAGAATTCATCCCCTTCAAAAGCAAATAGAACATTTAGTTTTGTATCAGCATTTACAGAAGGACGACCTGATTTGCGTGCATTTTCTACTGTACCAGTTTCTCGAAATTTCTTTTCAATTTTATTTACTGCTGCCTGCGTTATGCGTCTTTCTGGATATTTTTCATTGAATAAGTTACACACGTCCATCTGAGTTCGCGATCTGTCTCCATAAAAAATCATCATAAATATTTCAATTCTCTGCTTTACACTTGAATTCATTACTACTTCAAATTAATTCGAAGCAGTACTAAAGAAAATTCACGAATTAATTCAACAGCTACTGTCCTATTTAACAGTTACTGAACGTCAATCGAAATGATGACATTTCACAATAACAAAACAAAAGTAGCCGCCTAGTTTTTTGAAATTGACAGGAAATACTTGTTAGCACGGTTACTGCCAACTACAGCAAGGACTACAGTTCGAACATTTAAAATAAAGTCATGTATTTATTACTGGATTACTTTCCCATTGTTGAATTAATAATTAGAAAAAAATATAAAATAATTATTTAATTTCTACTTCTATAAGATATCAATAAAATTTATTTTCTAAGCGCACATCTTTCAAATTCTGTCCGTTAGACCCCAAGTAGGTATCATACCTTTTCGGAATCAGCTCGTTAAAGATCATCTGAAACTGACACCAAATACAGGGTGTTGCATTCAAAAAAATTTCCGATGATGTCATCATATTAATATGGATCACCATGAATAATGAAATTTTGTTGTGAAATGTAGAATATTGAAATTAAAAATCAACATGTTTCAGGTTTTTGTAAAACGACCTTTGGTTTTGGAAGTATCGAATTTATTCCATACTTTGCGGACACACTTTATACAGAAGAGTGCAAAGCCTCTTAGTAATCAAGTGATACTTTATTGTGAGATCTTCACTGGACAGTTTATAGAACTGCAACACGCGTTTCGCTATGCAATAGAATCATCATTATTCAACTCATTAGTCTATTCTTAAAATGCTCAATCTAAATATTGGTTTATGGTTTAAATTCATCAATATAACACCGTTGTCCGATTTCCAGTTGAATTAACTTTAAATAAATACTTCGTACCCCACAAGTATGTAAACAAACAAGGATAAATTTAACTTCACTTGATATTCTGTGTCTAGAAATACAATAGTTGATATATTATTACACCTTACTGATGCTGAATAGATTATACGATACCAAATAGTCAACGTTATGACTCTTCAGTCAGAATAAGCAAATAAAAAAGTTTGATAAGGTAATATGAAAATATTGCAACTTTAAAAGCAAATATTCCACATAGAAATACAGAAAAATATTCCAAATATTCATGATGCGATGATACACTATGCGCAATGAATAGGAATCAAACCAAACAACTTGAAATATCAAAATCCCATTACAAGAAATTGGTTCCAAACTACCAACTTAGTACGATTTATAGTAAAATAAAATATTTTGTTGAGATAGCTCAGAGACTTATATTGTTGAGTGATCGTTCTTTAACTGAAAAAATTGTGGTGGAGATTCGAAAACAAAAACTGATTATACTCAACATCGATGCCTTTTGTAAGTAACTGGTGTTGTTCATCACAGAAAAGCGATTCGGATATGTAGAGTAGGTAGGTACAAACATCTAGATAATGAAAACACGTTTTCCACACGCACCAGAACTATTATTTATCAATGGACGTTTCGTGTTTTCATTAGATTCCTTTCACGCCGAAGGTTCCAATGCTACCTATCAAATAAGAGTTTTACACAGTAACAAAATTGTTCACTATAAAATAGTTTCTTCAGTAAACTTTAATATTTAAACACATCCAAATGGTATAGAGTGCAAAGTGAGGGGGAAAATAATTAAATGGTCATTTTACAATTAATTTGGAAAATATTGAAAGTAAACAAACTACACTTGCAGCAAAAATTGAACTGTTCAGTTGAACGGTTGAACCTCAAAAAATATTTATTTCAAATCAACAAAAATAAACCGATATGATGAATGTGATGGAATTGTTCATTAACATATTAAAAATTGCATTAACCTACTTTTTTTTCTTGTCCTCTAGACAGTTCTGATGACGTTTACTTATTAAAAACAAAGACAAAACTTTCTGGTCTGCTGCGCCGAAGGGAAGCAAAGACCATGAAAAAGAGAAGGAGAGAAAGACAAAACTGTGGTGTCGGATAGATCAGTTAGGCTGGCTTGTGGCTCTTTCCCATAACTTTCCCAAACAGTTCATTCTAGATTTCCAATAAGTATCGGAAAATTTAATAGAAAGTTATGCACGTTAGCAAACTTATTTCTGGGTATCTTTAGAAAAAAATTATTAGAAAATTGAAATATACTTCAATAATGTATACACGAATGGAGATGTATTTTTTGACAATTCCACAAAAAGGCGTAGAGCAAGGCAATTTCCTGTATCAAAATCAAGTCCATATTCTCAGTTTCATTCCCCTCGACAGACAGGTCTACTATCCGTATCGGCATAGCCAGCGACGTTCACATTTCACAGTCAAATAGTTAATTTCACAGAAAATAAAAAAGCACCGTGTCTCGATTCACACAACCCATCAAAGACACTCATCTAATAATTTAACCCTTACGGTCTAGCAGGCCTTTGTCGAAAGGATTCGCTCATTTCCTTATTATCTTTTCTACTTTGTCACGGTGAAACTTTCATTAGAATGTCGGCGGCACGGTTATTTTATACGGGCTGCCTGATATTGTGTTATGTCGAATATGGAACATTATGTGGAAAGTTCACGCTTCCGTGCTTCCCGTTCATTTTCACAGAGTGTCTATAAGTATTTCATTGTCACGTTTTCACATACGAGGGTTTTTGAGGCCAAGTTTGAGGCGAGATATGCCGGTCGTCCAGCTCTAAAAGCTGGAATTATGTGACACGGAAACCTTCCCTAATGATGATAACAGCTATCGACATTTTACGAGGATGTAATTTGGGCTTATGTAGCATAATTTGTGGTTTTACTGGAAGTTTTTGGTAAGAGAAATCACTAGCGAGAAACAAACCTTCAGTATTATTAAAAACTATTGAGCAGTCTAGATCTACATTGTCAGATTTTGAAGAAATTCAACCACAAAATAAATTGATTTCAACGGGAAAAACTTTCTGGCTTTCACTTCTCCATCTATATACAAACAATTATGGAAAACTTCCGAAGGAAGGATGAAAAAACTTAGTTTAAAATAAATCTTTTACAAAGATGTGTAGAAGATACAAACTGGAAGAAAAAGCTCTCCCGAAACAACAACTCTCACATGAACATTAAATTACACGAAAGAAACAGTACTTTCAAATTTCACTCTGGTAACTGTCATGAAAAATCAAAATTATACCTACTTATTCGACAACTTTAATTTTACACATCGCACACATCGTCATAACGTTAGCAAGGCCACTTACAAAATTAATTAAATAATTATTGAAATATCAGAGCTAACGTTATAAAAGTAACGCAAACAAATATAGATTTTTGTCATGAAACAAACCGAATCACATAAATATTGATTTTGGATCATGTTCGCGCTTTTTCTGAATGTATCAGCTCCAACCCATAAGCTGGTGTACCGATAAGAACGTTTAACCGCGGGGGCGAAAAACGACTTTACGAAAGCCGTATCGGGCAGTGAAGCTCCGACGATAATGAGGAAAGAAGAAAGTAGACGCTTATACTGCACCCCAGATATACAGGTCGTTAACATTCGAGGCATTATAGATTGGGATATAGTTTGTTGCTAGTAGTTACATTTGAAAATCTAACTTGCCTATACCAAGTAGTTACAGAGTTTCTGTGAATTTTATTACCGTTGCTGAAATGCTGGTAATAGATATTGCAAATTATAACAGGAAGGAAAACATTTTTTTTTGATCGTATGCTTCAGGATTCAAACCTTACAATTTATTTTCCGTCAGTTTTTCGAATATTAAATACTGAGCTTTCTTTTCAGGCCTCTTCAATATTAATATTTATCATGTTTCTTATGTGTTCCACCACTTGTAACTCTCTCTAAAAGGTCTAGATGTTTGTCCTATATATGTTTCAGAAAAACCATACAAGAATTTTTGTATACTAAATTGGATTTTTGTTTATTTGAAATTGGAGCTTATAGTTTACTGTATGATTTAGATATAGAAGTGACATTTGTTTTAGATATTTTGAGGTTATTATTTCGCAATAAATTAATTAATGTTCAACTTCTTCATTATTATTTTGAAATTTTGTTCTTTCACAAAATAAAATTCTGTTTACTAAAGATTAAGGATAATAATTTTGGATCAGAATTTTACTAAAATTAGACAAACTTTGGTTTTGCAAATCGGGATGGGTAATTTTGATGATTATGGTTTTTAATGATTTTATTAAATTAATTTTCATTTTATTTGGATGATAGGAATGGTA
>WOGQ01000706.1:0-17137 GCA_015342025.1 Leptinotarsa tumamoca | reverse complement strand
ACAAAAAATGTGGGAGTCTTCCTTCCTTACTTTGGAAGATTTCCACATTTTTTGTATTAAGATGGAGTAGAAGAAAGCCAAAAACTTTCTTTCTCAAAAAATACCTGAGTTTTTTGTCACATTCTGAAATTATCATTCAAATTTTGCAACCAAATCTGGAAATGCACCCCTTGGGAGAAACGCCATTTTTTGTATCAAAATGGAATAGTAGAAAGCCAAAATATTTCTTTTCCAAAAATACCTGAATTTATTGTCACACTCTAAAATTATCATTCGAATTTTGCCTCCAAATCTGGAAATGCACCCCTTGGGAGAAACGCCAATGAACGTCAAGCCTACTGCGTGTACTATAACTTTTCCTAACTCAATTAGAAGTTTTAAACAGTAGCTAACTTGCGTTCAAACTTGTTGGTTTAACTACACTCATGGAGATCTCTCGATTCTCTATATTTTGCTCTCGGGGTTGATCCACCGGAAATTGGGAATTCATAAGTAGGCTGTCGATGACGGATCACACTGAGAAAACTGATTGTTTTTGTTCACATGTGGTATTATTCACGCTTCTCTCGCGATTATAGTGGTTCGTAAGCTTCACCTATGTGAGCTCAAAACTCGTAAAGTTCATGATTACTATCTGAGCCAACAATGTTGGTGAATAATTGGAAAACAATCTGAGTATTGGTTAAGAGTTGTTTCGAGCCCTAAATAATGTCACAAAAAAATACTGGCAGTCCTTGATAACTAGGCAAACAACCTCAGGAACACGGAGCTATTTGAACATGTGAAAAAATTTGTAACTCTAACTTGAAATGTGAAATATTTTCTAACATAAGTATATTTCTAAATAGACATTATTATTGATATGATTATATTGAAGCATGAGTCATTTCAACTATTCCACCCAGCATTTCGTTTTTTTTTGCGTTCTACAGAAAAGGCAATCTTTCCACTTTTTCCAAAGACAACTAATGATCTCTATTCCCCGATAAAGCGGCCTACACACATGGGAACCTGGTTTCCATCGGGTTGGAAAACATTTGTTCGGTTCACCGGCAGGGCGCACCAAGTTCGTCTGTGTGTGGAGAAGGGGAACCGTTGTTCACCATTTTTCTAGTGCTTGTGGTGATATGGTGCACGAAAACGTTAAGCCCTCCAAGTTTTTTCCAGTAGCTAGGTAGCAAAGTGTAGAAACGAGGCGATGTTTGGCCGATATCGACTTTCTCTTGTGAGTTTGTTTCGATACGTAGGATATCACAAGTTCCAATAAATAATTTAATTATGTTTTAGACATTGTTGAATAATTGGTGTTATATTTTGCACTGTTCTCCCTAATATGATATTAGAGACTGAGGTGAGACCGCTTCTCCCCCACGAAGTCACTGCTTGGTCCATTGCGATATTTCCTTCTTCTCTCTTGTAAAACACCCAAACTCATATAATACAACAATAGCAGCGGCAATCTTCGAAGAATTCATACCAACTGCTGAAATGAAACTGGTAAAATGGCGAACTGTTGTTGACATTTCCCTCCACTGTGTGTAGGGAGTGACGACCCAAAAACTTGGTTCGCCGAAACAAGTTCAGCGAAACAAGTTCCCATGTGTGTAGGCCGCTGACCATTTCATTTAATACTTCACTCAGTTCATATCAGTTGATTCTTGTAGATTTTGAACATGTCATCTGCAACAATATGAACTTTACATGAAGTTGTGATTGAAAACTTGCTGGAGAAATAACTTACAATGAAACTAGAATCTTCATAAGATAGTAAAAATGCTAAACACAGTTTTCTCAGTGTATACTCCCACACCGCCGCATCCCTCAATCCACTCATCAATTCTACTGCTACTCACGACCGGTCATCAGCTTAACAAATGGAGGTTAAGTTGGTGCCACTGAAGTTCGAAGGATGTTCCATTTCAATTTCCCTTCCCGGGTCAGGACGACTGGACGACGTACGAGGATGGATCGACGATTATTTTTCTAATGGGCAAAAAGTTGGGATAGAGTTAGACGAAGATAGGGTACGGATGGAGTTAGTTATTGTGACTGTTGCAAAAGTTGCTGGATGGGAACATTGACTAATGGCTTGATATTAATCTCCTGATCTGAAAATACAAAAAGTTGCGGAACAGTTGAGTTCAGGTTCGACTATTGATTATTACTGATAAATTGAACACGCTATCCACATGTAGGGTTTATTTTTCACACCTGTAGGAAACTCTACTAATTCAATAATACTTCTTCGAGAGGATTTTCATATAAGAGTTTTTAAAACACAGCAAACCTGTTCAACAATAGCTTATTCAGGTCTTCTACTGATATAAACTGTGAAAAGTGTCCTCGAACATGTCAATGAAAATAATTATAGTGATTTTGAATAATTACCTGAATACTGATAATAAATAATAATTATAAGAACAAGCTCAAGCTGGAAATAGAGAAGAATGTAAACATATGACGATTGAATCCTAAACAAGCACTTTTACCAATCACCAGAAATGCAATACTTTTTCGACGCGCGTTTCACAAACCAAGTTTGCGTCTTCATCTCCTGAAGATGCCAACTTGCTTGGTGAAATGCGCGTCGAGAACAGTATTCCATTTCTAGTGATAAGTGCTCGTTTTGGATATGTTCTACGCCCAAGGTTTCATTTCAACCTGTTTATTTCAAGAGGGGAATTCCTCAATTCTATCTATTCTTTAATTAATATAGGTATATTTTTCGGATGAGTCGATTGTGGTTATTTTCTTTCACTTCCTTTGGAAGTTTCTCAAATATTTTTGTTTAATAATAGAGAAATGTGTTGTAATTGGCTGCTACCTGATGAAAATCCATGCCGTATTCAAGTAATAGTTTATTTTTGGAAATTCTTCACTAGACATTTTTCAAAACCGCCACACATGTTTCATTATACAATAACTTCTTCAGAAATGTTCAGTATGAACGATTGTATAGTTAAACACGTGTTGTAATGGGAATCTAACCATCTTAGGAAGTTATGTATATGGATTTCTTTTTTTTCCATGGATTATTCATTTAGTACGTAAAATTTGTGAATGCAAGTAATTGACTAATTGGACTTTTCGGTGGTTTATAGTAGGCAGTAACTTTTCAGAGTGAACTTTCCAATTGGCCCTTTATTACACTTTAGGAAAATCATTGAAGCGCTCTCAGAGCGGTGCCTGTGCAAAAGTAGCGATTCACATTGGATTTAAATCGCTGAAGATTAAATCCATTTGGTAAAACGTTCTCAGGAAGTTTATTCCACATAAACGCAGTTCTCCAGATGAAAGTGTTCTTAAACAGTGGAGTTCGAGGTACACTGAGTTGAACCTCAAAACAGATCAACAGCCACAGTCCGTTGCGTATTTCTCATATGTGCCGCTCTTGGTGAAACCAATTGTGTCAAGTCACTAGAACACTTCTCATGAAAGTATCTATAGAAGAGAGACAAATCTCTAACCTTTTTTCGATGTTCGCAGGCTATCAAAGTTGCATGTGATGTTCGCGTCACCAATCAGGCGGATGGTTCTTTTCTGGATGGAATCCAGCAGCTTCAAAGTATGTAAATTGCACTGTATTTCAGCTTTGTTTATTCTTCAGATTGTGATCTCCACTAACTTTATTTGGAAAATATAACACGACATGCTAACACAGTAACTTCATCAACAGTGGTTGTTGATAAAGCTACTGCGTTAGCAAAACATGTCGTGATTTATTTTCCAAATAAAGGTTGTGGAGTTAATGAAATTACTTTGTATCTTCATCAAGTAACGACCGAATCAATCAGAAAAAAAAATTGTGTGAAATATCACATTTCCATTTTCGTTGATAAATAATGTTTGTCAAAAAATTATTGGAAATGGAGGATATAATGACTGAAATCCAACTGGGGGTCGACTATTGAAGTAATGAAAGGATTAATTGAAGTTAAATTTTTTGTTTCATATTAGATTGGCATTGAAAAAAATTCATTTCGATCGAAAGTGTCAGATTATATAGCATTCTTGAACAAGAATTTGCTGGTAGAGTCGTAAATCATATACTTATATGTACATTTTTTTCAATAATAATAATAATATTAATAATGAATGTCATCATTGTTTACAAATGATGAGGTTCAACATTCAATAAAAATTCTGGACACAAACATGGATAGAACGGTTTAGCAGTGGAAGAACAGTCTAGCAGTTATTTGCATAGCTGTGAAAATTGATCTTAGCCTTTTACTATAATTTTATGTATGTTGTTAGAACTTGATATTGTGAGTTTTTTTGTGGTTGTAGTAATAAAGATGTTTATCATTATAAGATGGGAACAAAGTTCATTTTTTATAGCAATGAATCGTTATTAATTGCTGTTTCCCTCAACCTCAAAAAGTCGCTGCGGTATTATAAGAGCATTATTATAAAATAATCCATTCTGCTGTAATCAAGGCATGGTACGATTGGAATAATAATAAAATATGTCACTGAGTTTCAAATATATATTTCTTTGATTTCATTTGAAATCGCTGAAACCTATTCTTTTTTATTATTTCGGGAATATCATTATAGATTGCGTAAACTTGATAACTAAAACTGTGTCCAAAAATTCAAGTCTAAAACTGGGAGGTGTTGATAAATCTTCATTTCTAACATTGAGATTATGAACATCTGTCCGATGAGTAATTTTTCTATGCAGATATGCTGGGGGTTTGGTCTCTGGAAAATAAATGCAGAATGAAGAACACTTCCATTACTCATATTAAACCAGCCAACAGTCCATTACTCATATTCAATCAGTCAATAGTTTCATGTTTGTGTGAAATTATTCGATGTCTCCTCATGCCATAGATTAACCACAAGCAAGAATTCTGGACCTTTTGAATTACATTTACATTTACTTTATGTATAACCCTGTATGAAATACGAAAATCAATTGAATCGCTTGAATGGTGAAGAATCAGTGGAGTATATATATGTGGCGCTATATGTGTCCGTGTTAGGAATCACACGTTAAAAGTTTCTCAACTTCTGAGGGTTGTCGTTCGTATGGGGGCAACAGCTGATTAACCGAAAAACAGATTTTAAACAGATTTTTTTTTCAATTCATGCGATATATCAGAGCAATATGAAAGATAAGAGAAACCCTGGGGCAGATACTTCCTTCCATGCAAATGAAACATTTGTCATATATCGCCTACGCCCATGTCTATTTCCATTAAATATGAATATACCTTCCTGGCAGGTCGGCATGCTTGGCTAGCACTAAAGTAAAATGGGAAAAAATTGAGTCACTCCTAATTTGCCACATTAATAATGTAAGAGGAGGTTAAATATTAATTACAGTTAACATATCAAAAGAAAAGTAGGTTTAAGCTTGGACATCCAGAAACAAAATTAATTACGTACCTTTTAACTTTTTGGCGTAGTTACGGTGTTGCTTAGAAATATGAGGTTATTTGAATACATTCAAGATACGGTTTGATATTGTTTTGAATTTCTTATAATATATACTGTGAATGTCCAAATCATTGTATTCTCTCCAGACATGATTCACAATTTTTCTCGAACCCATCAATACACAATACACCGGTAGCTAACCTATAAACCGCCTGTAAGGCATAAAAGCATGAATAAGTAATCGAAACACTACTCTTTTAATGAACCTATATTTGTAAACTCCACTAGAGAACAATGAGGAATCACCGCTGATATTACATTACAATAAGCCCCCTCACCTATATCTACTATCCAAGATACACAAGAAAAATGTTCTGCTTGGATCGTGTATCGTTTCCAGAGATTCAGTCACCCGCAACTTATCCAGATTCCCACTCCCACTAATAAACAGTATGTCAATTACGAATCCAACAACTACCAAGCAACTAAGAGAGACAATGACAAAACCCATATTGATCGGGAATTCAAGCTTTATAATACATCAGAATGGTTACTCTGAAAACTGGTGAATGAAACTTTGGTCAGATATTCAAAGAGGATAGATAAAGTTTGATCTACCATTAAGAGGCTCATTGAAAATCCACATGCACGAGCACAAGAGAAATATTCAAAAGCAATAAACCGGCAAGTTGGGAATAGGGAAACACGTTTGAAATTATGAAGTTCACATCAAGTGATTCAAAGCTGAAATTATTCACACGGAGAATAACCAGTTTAAGTGAAAGTTCACAGAAGCTGCATACATGTTGAAAACCATCGCATTTATCCAGGCTAGTGTGGAAATACGCAACCTATGGAAACCACTAATTGAGCGGGAAATAAGTCTTCTTTGCACTGAAACGGAAATGAAGAGGTGGAAGGAAAGAGTGGTAATATTTGAAAAGCCCAAGTGACTTATAAATAGTCTCTGGCATCAGGAAAATATCAGTTATCACCCTAAGACGATTGAAAACGTCATAATTTTTCAAATATTTTAGTTTTTGCATTTTTATTATATATTTTCATCATTATTTTATTTGAATTTAATTTTTTCTAATTGTATAAATCTACATCAATGTTAGTTAGGTAGAATCATTTGACTTCTATAAAAAACATTATGCGAGCCTCATTAATACTGAAAAAAACATTTTTTGACGAAATTATCATCACTTGATATATCTGTGAGAGTACCACAAGGTTCAATTCTGGGTCTAATTACAATACATCACGAGTGATGTGGATGATGTGCGATTCACATTTTGGAAATTTCTGATGCGTCAAAGTTATAATTTCGTGAAGGAATGTTCGCAATATATCATTTTTTGTGTTGTCTATTCATGATGTGCTGGATATTATCAGACCTGATTGAGAATTGGAATTTTTCTGGAAAATAACTGACAGAATAAAATGATGAGAACAAATGTTATATATGGTCACAGAGAATTTATCTATGTAATTTTCAACCTAAGTTGTCATATGTTTTCGGGATATAACTACTGAAAATTGGTTATAATGAAAATTATATTCACTGTATAAACTCTACGAATTTCCTGCTTCCAGTTCTAAGAATTCCAGAAAATCAGTATGAGAGTTTGGCACCGGGACATAAACATTTTTTTACAACCGCTGCCATACTTCATACATCCTGGAAGTAACCACATGAATTATTCGTGGACGGCAATATCATTGACCATAACCGTTCGCTTTCGTACCTTATGCACCGAAAAGTCAAAGGCACTAAAAAATCCTTCATAGAGTCATTCATTTATGAAACCCTTTCGGCCTTTCCTGCTCCTCGAACTCGTTCCATACATCGTAACAGCGTGTTTGCCGGTATTTTTCAAGGCAATATCTCCAATGACCGCTGAGGGAATAAACCCTGCTACCTTTGGGATGTGGGTCGTTTTTTTCTTAATTCACTGCCATAAATATCGACTACCGTAAAAAATAATTTCCTTCCTTGCGTGTGGTTATTCCATGAAGCCACGTTCAAGGAGGGTTATGGTAACGGTGTAGCCGGAAATTGAAATGAAAGGTTAATCGGAGTGACATTAGGAAGGCGTTCAAATGAAGTCAAGAAAAATATTTGAAAATTGCATGTTTGTGTAAGAAAAAATATGTGGATGGACAGAGAATTCCGACATTGCCGTTTCATGAACAAACAACAATATACAGGAATGTAGGCTTTCACGGTTGGCGTCAATAATTTGGTTGGTTTGCCGTGGTCTTCTTTGGTAATAGTCTCCAAATGTTTCGATTGCAACTGCGGCAGTCATCTTCAGTGGCGTGTTCAAAGTACTCTTCTTGACATGTCAACTGAAGCTCTCATTTCTGCTATGTCATTTACAGTACTGATTTTTCGCATACTATCTGTAATCGCGCGGGAAGTACGCGCGAACCCGCCATTACAGAAAGTGCGCGAAAAATCAGCACTATAAATGAGAGCTTCAGTTTCAGTTGACATGTCAACTTCGACCACACCACTGAAGATGACCGCCACAGTTGCAGTTGAAACGTTTGGAGATTATAACCAAAAAAGATCACGGCAAAATCTAGAAACCAGCCAAAACAAATGAAAAAATTTCTCAAAGTTTGTCAGTATTATTCAATAATATTTATAAACAACTGAATTGGAATAGTGTTCAATATGTTTTTTTAAACAATCTCATTCAATTCATGAACAATTTGTTTCGACTCAGTTGTATAGGAATTAAGTTATTTTTCAATCATTATATTGATACAAAAGCTTCCATGGATGTTTCAACTCGCCAAGGTCTCATCACTGGTACTATCACTAACCTCATTCATAGAAGCAGGCTTCCAAAATCAGCTAGATCTGACGGCTACGTGCGATACTGTATAGAGAGCAGGCATCATTTTTAAGCTCATGCGTGTAATACCCTGCAAGAAGACAGTAGACCTGATAGATGATATGCTCTCCAATAGAAATTTCCAAATACTCCTAGATAATAAATTGAGTGCTCAGAAGAATCTCAACAATGGCTTACAACAGAGATCAGTACTTGCCCACCTACTTTTCAGCTTATATATTGTTGACATACCTGAAACGTGTTCGAGAAAGTTCGGATATGCTGACGACTGGACCCTATCTGCTAGATACAAAGATACTGAAGTCACCGAGGATATCCTAACAAACGACCTGCTGGCTATTGGGCAATACTTTCGCAAGTGGAGACTAAAACCGAGTGCTGCTAAGAGAGAGGTCTCTAGTTTCCACCTGAACAACAAATTAGCCAATAGAGAACTGCAAATCTACTTTGAAGGCATGCTTATTGAACACAACAAACAACCTAAATACCTAGGGGTTATGCTAGACAGAACGTTGATTTTTAAAGAACATCTGTCGAAAACAGCAGCGTGCAACCTGAAACTTCAGTTCCAGGTAGCGCCATAATCTACAGATTGCACTTCTTATCCCGCAGTTTCATAATGCTGGCAATTCAAGAGAGTGAGATATGGGAAATGGAAATGGAGTTGACAACATTTCCTTAGTCGTAACCTAGTATTTTTCAGTTAATTCACACTTCCTGACATATTCCAAATATTTCTGTTATGAAATATTGACAGACAAGAATTGTAAATCAAAACAAATCATTATTTACTTTTCGTCTGACCGTCAAATCGTACACTGTAATTTAACTTTCGTAAATAAAAATAATAGAGATACCGCCCAACCCTATCCGGTATGTTCAAATAAAGTTTGGGCAATATAAATATTGATAGAGATGTTTCCTACGATCATTGGCGTAGGTGGAAGTGTAAGTCAAAAGCAAAATATATAATATCAAAATTAATAATGAAATACTGGCGAACGACTCGGCTTCGCAATGGTGATAGAACATAATATCGCTATATTTTTATTTCTGTCATACTGTCACATCATCTTGTCCATGACGATGTTTTTCATTTTCAAGCAAATGGCAAACTTTTGAAGATATGAAGGATAAAAGTTTAGCTCTTTAGAAAGTTATAGAACAGTCCGAAACATTCGAGAAGATTCTAGGGTAATTCACAATATTCCAGAACCGAAATATTCTAGAATGTTCGGTTATAGTCTACAATGTTCGTGTAGATCCCGGAATATAAAAGATATGAGTACTGGAAGTTTTGCCATTCAAGAAGTTCAGGAACAGTCCAGAATATTTGTAAGAATTCCACAACATTCCAGAATATCCTCAAACAATCTGGAACAATAAACAAATTGAGAGTTATGACATCATTATTTTTTAAATTTATTGTACATTTGCCAAATCTTAGTTAAATCAGAAATTATGTAACAAAGTATTGATATATTTAATATGTAATAAATAATCATCATCCTTAATTCAAAAAATTTCTGAAACCCAAACACTGAATATTCTTAAATTTTTATGCCCTTTATTTTTTTTATTAGAAATTTTTGGCAGCCTTTTTGGATGCTCTTGTGAACAGTCGTGAAGATGGTACATAGGGCTACAGAGTGTAGAGGAACCCAACACACACATAGAGGTACCTGAACAGAAACTCTAAACACCAACCGCAACAAAAGATAGACGATTGAGACGTTTTTCATTAGAACAAAACACAAACACTACAGAAAAATTCTTGAGGCGCTCTCAGAGCGGTGCCTGTGCGAAAGTAATGATTCACATTGGATTTGAATCGCTGGAGATTGAATCCATTTCTTGAAACATTCTCAGGAAGTTTATTTTAAATAACCGCAGATCTCAAGATGAAAGGATTCCTAAACAGTGAAGCTCGAGGTGTAATGAATTGAATCTCAAAACGATGAGCAGCCATAGTTCGGACACCCATATAGTGGCACGTGGCATGAATACAACGATTCACACGTGTTCCCAATTTCGCCAAAATCACATGTGAGCAATGAGGTATATGTCCTCTTTTATGAACAGGAGGGAACGGAGCAGCACCTTTGATGTTTTTTTTTCATTTCTTTTCTTTTTTTTAAATCTTAGTTCTTTGAATTGATTTGTATTTCATGATTGTTCCAAATATAAATAAATATATAAAAAAGAAACAAATCTCCAACCTTTCTTCGATGTTCCGGGCTATCAAGGTTGCACGTGCTGTTCGCGTTTCCAATCAGGTGGATGGTTCTTTTCTGGATGGGATCCAGCAACTTCAGAATATGTTTGGGGGCAGAGCTCCATACATAAGAACAATACTCCAAAGAAGCATCAAAAGTTGCTGAGGTGTGTATACTTTTCTGATTTGGAACATTGTTCCAAGCTATTGTGAAGCAACCGTTGCAATTTCAGCGACATGATTATCCCAAGACATATTGGTGTCCATTTCAAACCCCAACAAACTTATCGAAGCAGAAAGCGACTTGTCTGACCTGACGTTATTATATCCGGTTCGGAGACATTTATCTTTTTGGAGAAAACCCATGCCTGGGTTTTTGTGGCATTGAATTGATCTTGGTTACTTTCACCCCAGATCGAAATCACTTCTAGATCCTCATTAAGATATACAACCTCCTGCTGCCGGTGAAGATGTGCCTCCGTAGCCTCCGTAGGAATGACGAGGCAAGTGAACTGTCGTCAGCAAAACAATATATTGGAGTCTTGGTTTCATCAATGAGTCGTTGACATTCAATAAAAAGAGGGTTGGAGACAATATGGATGCCTCAGGAACACCAGCGTTGATGGTGAAAGTATTCGAGAGATATCTATCAGGTTATTTAGAAGAGCACGACGCATCTGTGAACTTGGGAGTCTTTCTGAGGAACTCAACCACCTAAATTTACCTTCGATGGAAATGGGTACAGCGAACTAGAATACGTCATACGACCCAGGAGAGAGAACGACAAAGTAACCCCACCTAGGCTAAGCTTCACCATGTTTGATATGCTGCGGACTGGTTTGGCATAATTTTAGAGACATACGATGTGGAACCAATATTTGGGCCAACGAAAACAATCAGAGAATGTCCGAGGTCAGCCAGAGAGCCTCTAGCAACACTAGGGGTATACCCAATTCCTTGTAGCTGCGAAACAGTCTACATTAAAATCACGAATAGAAATACAGGTGTATATCTCTCTGAAAACAAGAGAAATTGTCAACACAGACCAACCGACGATTCAGCTGTGGCCGAACATGCTCTCAAAGAAGGCACTCACATTTTCTCATTCGAAGAGTCAATGAACATTTCCGAAATCTGGCTACCTGTCCTCAATTGTATACAAACGAAGTCAGGTAATCCAATTAGGAGACACGAAACCACCTCACTCATAAAACAGGAGACAAATTCTAACATTGTAGTTTCTGCGTTGGGAACAACTCGAGTAGCAGTAGACGAGACGTTAGGCTTGAAAACCTGTAGTTCACGGCCAAGAAAAACAATAAATAGCTCTGAAAAATAAATTTCCGGCTGTGATAGTTAAATTTCTTTGATCAAGGGTGAAATTATTGAGAACTTTCCTCTTTTCCATTTCAAGATCCTTGCAAGTCGGATGTCTTCATTCAAAAAACTCAAATTGTATCTCTAGATGATGATATGAAATTTTTGGGTCTGTTCTTGGGATGAATGATAACTTTAAGTTATTATGAATGACATGTCAAACCTGTGATTGATTTTCTCTATATTCACTTGAACATATTATTGCAAGCTCATCAAAATATTTCAATGAATTTTTCTCACATATAATAGATCGATCAGAAAGAGATTGGGAATGACTAGTGGCCATGCAATACCCCGTGTTTCATATTTTCACAATGTTACAATCTTAACAATTTCATTTTTGTGTCACAAATCATTCTTCAAGGAAAACAATCTACATTTCTGCAAAATTCAACCTACACAAAAGTTTTGTGTGACACGTTTTGATGAGTATTTTGAAGCTTTGGAAATGTTATTGACATTGAACTGTAACCCATTCAAGGGGGTTGAACTCCATTTTCAGTTCACTTTTGAAACATTATTTCCGTACACTTCATGAAAATAAGTAAGAACGCCCCTGGTCATATCACTGAAATCTCTTCCACGTTTGTTTTAATACGCTTAATAACAGGCACACGAGACATATAGTCGAGAGCAAACCGATACATGAAATATAATACCAGTTAGGCAATTTGTAATTACACAAACAGAAGCTGTTATTAAGGTTCTTATTATTTCGTAAACAGCGCAAGGCCTTGGGAGACAGATAAGTTCTGGAGAAATTCCTTCAAGCTATAAGCGAATTTCTAGAAGTAATTGCGGCAATACAATGATATATGCAGATTGTTGCTTATTAGGGTTACTTGTGAATGTCTTGGGGTTGTAATATCCTGAAGGCGAATTTATTATTTCCATTTCTATATCTAGTGTTCATATGAAAATTGTACAACAATTGGTTTATGATTGGGCTGAGGAATCTGATATAATTTGTGTTCCTAATTATGAATAATACAATTAATTTCTACAATGGAAACAGGTAGCACAATTTCAGATGAAATAGTACAGTTGAAAATAATGAATACATAGAAGAAGTGGCAGAGACAAAAATGTACGGGTGATTATGATTTCGATTATTGTTGAGCTAAACTTCATTCCAGGATACAATTCAAATTATAAATCTCTTGTTAATGGAATAAGGTATATGCTTCTCAGTTTAAAAGATATTTTGGTGAAATTAGTGACACGTATGAATCATTATATTCGTGCTACGAATGTCCACAGTATGTCATATAATGTTGACTATGACAATGGATGGAGATTATAATGGCAAGGGGCTGTGTTATCTGCTATATAATTGGTGATAGATATTATAGTGACGAGTCGTTGACAAAAATTCAATTTGCCTCTGAACCTTTCTTTTGAAGGAAATATCTTCAAATATATCATGAAAATTATAGATTGATTGAGTTTTTTTTTTAATTTTCATCTTCCTTTGCATCCCTAACATGTCTCTTTTTCGTTTCTTCTCCTGTGAAAAATCCAAACATTGTGTTGATTTCAGATGACTATTTACTTATGCTATGGGAAGAGATGAATACCAGAAGGGATCTAAGGTTGCTGAAAGTGTCCTCAATATGTACATTTCAATATGGACTTTAATTGATCATCAATATCATACACAATCTTGGAGTTAGTATTTAATTTCATATATGTAGCTAATGCTCTTGCCCTTTTTCGTTGTCGTTCAATTTTTCATAAGTTTTTGTCAGTGATTATAGTCACATCCTTGTGGAAACTTTTCAAAAAATATCGGGAAGCTTGTTGCTGCTCGCAAGCCAAAAATCGAGAAACTCTTTGAGGAAAATATGTTCAACACTCTATTCGATGAGGCTGCCGACAATATTTCCTTGTTCACGTCTGCGAGAGCTTTAATCAGAATCCGAGAGTTTTCACTGAAGGTTTGGAACTATAAAAACTGTTACTTCAATTGAATCAGAGGTGAGTGTCCACTAATGTTTTGAAGTTGTGAATACTCTTGTCATTGCTGTTCAGTTGTGAATTTAGATATAGTTTTGGACAGTTCCAAAAATCTTTGGAGATCATTTCACAGTTACCTTGTGTTCATATGACAAAAATATATTCATTAACAATTTTACTTTCAGACTAAGGCCTCAGGTGACTCTTGGGTGAAATCATACTCGCTTGAGTTGATAGCGGATCTTGTGATTTATATTACTTTGGAGAAAGTCATTTTTCTATTTGCTTCTGTTTCAGTTTTATAAAGTGACTCTTTCAATCAGAATTCTCATAATTGAATAAGCTATTTGCATATCAAAAGCTATGTCTCTGTGTTGGCTTCTAGAAAAAATTCCGTCTCCGTTCTCCATTATGACTGAATTTTCATCATAAGAAGGATTTTCTGATAAACCTGATGATACAGTTTTCTATTTCATTTTAACTCACAGTTTCATTTCCAACTCCATTAAGTTATACTGATTTAGAGAACTTGTTAGGTTCAGGTTTGTTAAGAAGCTTTCTCCGGCGTACGTATTTTTGAAGCATATAATTTTAGTTTCATTCAGTCTAAATACGTTTACGTTCAATGATGCGAACTGAAAACTACGAAATATTCAGCTTTCCATTTGAGAGAACTGTTTTTTTGAATTATTCGAAATGTATAACTTGTTTCTTCAGTCTTACCAATTTATCACATATGAAATGTTCATCATAATCACTCGAGCCGTTGTATTCGATGTTTCCAAGGGCTTTTCACCACAAGGTTTCACTAATACAATTTTGACATGCAGTCATCAACTGTTTCCTCTCAAATCCCTTCATCATCAATACTGGTGTTTCTCAGGGATCCATAGAGTTTTCAACCATTCTCCACTACATTTTGATGTTTTGATACTTCATGAAGCCAAACTAGACCTATTTTGAAATGGAAAGTTGCCTCGTATATGGAGCATCACCTCATCATCATATCCTGAGGTTGCTATTTTTTCCATGAAGGAGCTAAACGCCTGTTGAAGACACAGACATAACAGGCAGTTTTTATAGCGTGAAAAGAAAGGTTGGATATTCGTCTCTTTTCTATAAATGATTTCAAGGAATTGTTCAATTGAATCAGCCCGCTCATTTTTTTAAGGACGAAACACGAGCACTACAGGAAAATCCTTAAAGCGCTTTAGGCGGTGGCTGTACGAAAGTAGCGATTTACATTGAAATTGAATCGCTGGAGAATAAATCCATTTGGAAAAACGTTCTCTGGAGCACTCGAGTGCAGTTCTCCAAATGGGAGAGTTCTTGAACAGTGAAGTGCGGGGTATACTGAGTTGAACCTCAAAACGATAAGCAGCCACAGTCCGTCGCGTATTTCTAATATGTTCCACTCTTGGTGGAATCAAATGTGCCAAGCCACTTGGACACCTCCCGTGAAAGTATCTATAGAAGAGAGACAAATCTCCAACCCTTTTTTGACGTTTCAGAATATCAAGGTTGCAAGTGATGTTCTTGTCTTCAATCAGGCGGATGGCTCTTTTCTGGATGGAATCTAGCAGCTTCAGGGGATACTTTGTGGCGGAGCTCCACACAAGAGAACAATACTCCAAAGAAGGTCTGAGCTGAGCTTTATAGGGCATCGAAAGTTGCTGAGGTTTGTACAGTTTTCTTGTTCGGAAGAGTTTTCCAAGATTTTGAGAAGCGAATTTTGAAATTCCAGCGAAAACATGTGCCAAGACATATTGGTGTACATTTCAACCCCCAACAAACTTTTCGAAGCAGAAATTGGGATTGTCTGACATGACATTATTATATCCGGTTCGGAGACATGTGTCTTTTTGGAGATAACCGATGCCTGGGTTTCTGTGGCATTGAATTGAACCTGGTTACTTTCACTTCTATTCGAAATTACTTTTAGACCTTCATTAAGATGTGCAACCTCCTCCTGCCGGCGAAGATGTGCATTCACAGCCGATGTCCTGGAATCCAAATGGAATGACGAGACAAGTGTGCTGTCAACAGCAAAGCAATATATTGGACTGTTAATTTTTTCCAATAATTCGTTGATATACATCAAAAACAGGGTTAGAGACAGGGAACGTTAATTCAGAAAGCTGAAAAGCCATACATAAAAATGATCCGACAAGCCATAGCATCGAAATTTGGCCAGCAAACCCACATGTCACACACGGTCGATGGCCTTAGAAATATATAGCGTAACAGCTTTTGACTCTCCATGTTTCACGATTGCGTTATTCCAAATATGGGTGACATACGATCTTTGTTCCTGAAAGCAGTATTGAAGATCGCTCAAGATGTTGAAGCCTTCCAAATATTTAAGAATATGGTAGTTTACGGCTTTCTCCATGATTGTTGATATCAGTGATAACGTAAGTTATTTGGAAGATTATTCTTGCCTTTGCGGGAATAGGTTGAACGCGAACAAGACAGGTTGAAAAGTCTGCAAAATACTGGTGCCAGTTCATTTGCGTTCTTTTTAAGTACGAAGACGGGCACTTCATCAGGACTTGACGCCGTGTTGATATTGATCTCTTTCAAAGTTCGGCAGACTAGACGTTGTCGAAAAGTGGTGTCTTTTCCAGAAAATCGACTGTGGATTGGGACGCAAATTGTTCAGCTAGTAGATTTGCTTTTATATGGCTGTTATTGTAATTAAACAAGCCGCTTGTATTAGTGGTGGAATTGTGGATTTTTTTAAATATTGAATAACAGCTTCGACCAGAAGGATGTAGATCCGTTGGGATTGGAAAGCAGTTCTTTGCTTTTATTCACCCTAAGTTTGTAGCTGTTGCGAGCATTAACAAACCTAGTTCGGTTTTGGGCACTGGGATTTTTGGGCCACTGCCGATAGACAAGGTTTTCCGTTCGTTTCATTAAAATAGGAATATATACCACCATGGATGGTGGTTTTTTTCTTTACGTCAGAAGCACAAATTGATGGATCTTTAGAGCTGAAGCAAACATTTAGTCAGGGAAAATTTCGAACATGATCTTAAAGCTCCTCCCACTCAGCAGATCTGTGATGTCAATCTTTGCGCTGCTTAGATTGTTCCCCAATATTTATCGATAATTCACTCAACACTGAAATGTGTTCGTGGTCAGAAGATGCCAATGGAGACCTAATGGTGACTGTGAATTTCTGGATCGGATTGAAGATTAGCATATTCTCCATCACGGTAAGAAGGAATCCTGGTTGGCTAGTAGTTGTTTACAGCTGATTCTCGGCCTCCCCCCACCACTATGACGTATTAATTGCTTTTTTTTATTGGTTGTTGTTTGGTGAAGT